>CM035157.1:122179888-122469121 GCA_020205615.1 Panax quinquefolius | reverse complement strand
ACTCATATCTCCGCCAAATGACTATATCCCTAAGCTTCCGATATCAAATGTGACGCTCCCAAAATAGGTATACATCACCCATCTTGAGTCGCTGTAAATATATACTACCGACAACTTTATTTATACAACCGTCATGTAAAAATACGCCGACATATATACTTAAGAAGTTTCAATACAAATATATATAACTACCGTGGTGCCTCGACTACAACCTCATACAATGGTACCTTACATAAAAATCACAATCAATAATCATTTTGAGATTAAATCTTTTTGGAAAATACTCAAGAAACCTTCGACATGGGAATCCGGCCGCTGCCTAGTTATGATATAGATATCATATATCCACGTAATTATCCTTGTCAATCCAATAGTCCCCTAAAGAAAAATGAGAAGATTACTATCATCTTCTTCCAATGGTGAGTCTTTTTCGACATATAACTATCTCCGTTGTCTCCAAGTGAGAATTATATTTCAAATAAACTACAAGATCATATAGGTAGTGCCTGAGATATACTCAAAGAGTAGATGTGCACAACCACTGCTTTTTATGATAACACGAGGTCAGATGCCATTAGACATCTTGTATGATAGTGGCAAAACACCCTTCCAAAGTCAGGTTCACTTCACCCTATTCGGTTCACCAAAATTAAATATCAAATGACGATGCAATAAGTACACACTTATCTAAAATTCTTAATAAAATTATTTTCATACTATTTAGTGGAGAACTTCAACAACTATAGACCACCGCTTCTATCCTCCTCATTACCCCTACCAACCCACTACCTACACTCTTATTACTCCGAAAGGAATTGTAAAGCAAAAGGGTGAGTACAACTAGTCTTAAGAAAGAATATCATAACTAAAGATAATTTACATCATCAATAGCTTTTATCAAGAATAAATCGGAGATTTAGAACATATGGTAGATGATAAAACTTTTTCAACCATAGTTGCTGCGTGAACGAGTAATCCATTAAAGAGTCAAATAGATTATAATGTCTATTATCTTCTATGTTAAAAGTCCTGACAATGTTTTATCCTCGTAACATCAATCATCAGCTTCATTCACAATCATATGAATAACTTCATAATCATAATTGTGGTTTCCTTTCATCATCCGGAAGATAATTTTCATCACCCGCTCTTTACCCGAAACATCAAAGATCATGGTCATACCAAATCACAGCTTCCTATTTATAATCATACTTTAATAAATTCATCTTTTGCTACTACAGTCAAAGATATTCATTAATACCATCTTTGCACTACATGCCAAAGATATTCAACAATGCATCATCTTTGCACTTTCATACGAAGACATAAAATTGTATAACCAATAACCAACGATTCATCTTTGCACTCTGATCAAAGGTATACAATCAAAACTAATAATGCCGAGACTCAAATTAATAGTATCACGACCATGAATTATCCAGCGCACTACGGGCGAAGGATATTTGTGTTTTTCAATTACTGATCATGATTATACCGAATAATTCTCAAAGTCATAATCATACCAAGTCCATCTACGCTGCGTAAACCATGTAATGACTTTCAACACAATGTAAGCATGAGTATCATGACAATGATATAAAGAATCAATCAAATGAGATAAAGGATAAATATTAAACATTTATAATATAATTTATCCGTGGTTCAAGAATATCCCCAATGTTATCAATCACTTAATAATCTCATAATCTAATATCATTAATATTATAACAATATTTTAATCACTTCTTAAACTTATAAATAATTTATTTTAATTGTTTACACTTTACTAAATAATGCATTTAATCATTCAAAATGCTTATACTCATAAGATTTCATCACCAATGATCAAATCCTTATCAAAAATCAGATATACCCTATATAGATTCCCAAGCCATAAAATCTTATTTACCAATTTTGTTATTTCACATAACATATTTAATTCATTTACTCATAACTAGTTCAGGCCATGAAAAATACCAAATCAGGTCCCAAAAATATTTTTTTTTAGATTTAACGTGATATAGCCCATATTGAACATATATTTTCTCGGAAATTTTAAAATTCATTTACTATTTTCAAAAATCAATTTCTAATTAATTCCTTAAGAAATTAGCTACCTCAAGTTTAACTCCTTAAATTCCCAAATCTTGGCGTGATCTTACACATGTTAACGTGAGCTTCAGCTTTAAATTTCATGGTCATCTGAGTTATAGAACTTTGATTATAACATTTTTCGTCTAAAAACCTAAATATTTAAATAGTCATAACTTGCTCATTTTAAGTCTGAATGAGCTCATTTTTGACAAGAGGGTACTTTATACCATATATTTTAATGTCCCAAAAGGCTGGAATTTTTCTCACAAACTAAGTGGCCAAAATGCCCTTTTAAATTTATGGACGATGGCTTTTTAGTATATTTTAGTTTTTGACTCCTTTGCTAAAATCACCCACACGCAAAAATCTACAACACCTTTTCCAGTGATTCCACTTGGATAAGTTAGAAAACTCATAGATCTAACTCTAGAACTTGACCACACTCAAAAATTCAAAATATAATAGGAGATATGGTCAATTGAATTTCATGTTCTATTTTCACCAAAATCTGATTTTCAACCCTTTGTGATTTCTAAGAAACTTTCATGTTTTCACATAATAACCAACATAACTCATCATAACACTTACTAATACTACATATACCCATGATTTTCATTAGTCCAATGCTTTTATTATGACTTTCATCATAATCAACAAATTCAATGCTTATATTATGACTTTCCTGCACTTTGAGGGTCGGAAAAGTTACTGAAACCGCAAATGGATTTTCACCGTCATGCAGAATCCACGTAGATGAGTCATTTCCATAATTTAATAAGGAATGAAATACAAAAGATTATTCACCATGCATGTGGTAATCCACATAGACGAGTTATTCAAATGTAATAATAAAGAATGGAATAATGTAAGATTCACCGTGCATGCGTCGATAGATCGCATGCAGCAAAGTTATTCCAATGTAATAATAAATAATGGAACCAGTCATGCATAAACGCATGCAGATGTGATATTCCGACGAATAATAAAGAATGGAACTAAAGTCATGCGTAAACGCACGTATGTGATATTCCAAAATAATAAAGAATGGAATAATAGAAAGAATTTCACTGTGTATGTGGCACTTCAGATATACAAAGTTATTCCAATATAATAATAAAGAATGGAATAATGTAAGAATTTCACCATGTATGCGGTACTTTGCATATACAAAGTTATTCCAATGAGAATAATAAGGAATGGAATAATGTAAAAATTTCACCAAGTATAGGGTAGTCCATATACAAGTTATTCCAACAAAATAATAAAGAATGGAATAACGTAAGTTCTCTTCATGAATCTGAAAGAAATAATACCCCTTACGAGTACAACAAATAATATCCTTACGAGTACAACAAATAATATCCCTTACGAGAGTAAACAACATAATATCCCTTACCTTAGAAGAAACTGGATATAGGAGTAGTGAAGTAGCGTATCACTTTTCTTCTTTCTCTCTATAGTTTCTCTCAGAGTTTCAAATGAATTCATAAGAAATAATGAAGGAATGAACTTCTATTTATAAGAGAATGGACTCAATAGTAACTAATTCATGAACGATCCAAAGTTGATTTACTTTTAAAACTGACTATCCATATTGATTTACTATGCAAATTATTAATAAAATATTCTAATAAAACAAAATCTTTCAAATAAAATATAATATATTCTATTTATAATCTAATAGAATCGAATAACTTATAAATGTATTCAGCTTTTATATAAAATGATTTTACTATACAAACACTATGCGTATTAATTATGCAAATACTATGCATAATAAAATATAATATATTCTAATTATTGTCTAATAAAACAAATAACTTTATAAAAGTATTCTATTTTATATAAAAACTTTTCTGCTTTTATTATATTAATAATACTAAAAAACAAAACTCATCATTATTATTATAATTCACTATTAATTCCATCTGTGTCGTTCTCAAGAAAGAGGGGCTTCTAATAAGGATTTCTCTCTGTCAGCGCGCAATTAGGTAACCAAACCTCTCATTGGCAGTAACTTCTGCAGACATCGTTAATATTGCAAATAATAATGTTAATAATTTCGTCATCACAATTATTGATTTAATAATATATAAAATATTGACAATAATCAATCAAACCTGAGTGACTTCTCACGTAAGCATTAATATCATCAATACCGTGCTACTATGCAACCACGCCAGATTTTACCACCGATTATTATTTTATGACCACTTGCTTACTTTGAAAATTTTCAAATGCCACCTTTAACTTTAAACTTTTATCAATTTAACTATTTACCAAAATAGAAAAATTTTAATACTTTTATTTCATAAAATTCGAGGTCTCACATAAGGGATGAAATTATGAATCCATTCTCTATATATGTAGATATATACTTTGATCAAGAACCGTGGTAGCTTTAGATGGTTAATTGTAAAGATAATGAATGATTATATGTAGTGGATGATTTTATTAAGTTAATAATATTTTAGTTTTTTATTTTTTGCCATTATTTGCTATGGGGACATTGAACCAAATGTACACAAAAAGAATGTCAAATTTTGATTTGGCAACAATATAATTCGTTACCAAAGCATTGAACTAGTTTTAATATAGCAATAATTTTTATACATTTAGCAACAAATTTTTCGTTAATGACATTAAAAATATAATATTTGGCAAACGAAAAATTTACCTAATAACAACGGAGAGGATATTGTTGCTAATACTAACATAAAAGGCAACATTTTTATCGTTGCAAATCACATCAACTTTCGTTATATATATAAAGAAACGATAACATATAATGTCGTTGCTAAATCGATCTAATTTCGTTGCTATTGAAAATAACCGAAGAATAAACATTTTCGTTGTCGATTCAAAGATAATGTCGTTGCCAAATAATATAATCAAAGAACGAAAAAAAAAGTTTACATTCCAAGAATAAAATGGTGTCCATAAATAACGCGAAAAATGTATGGTCGCTGATTGCAAAAAAAAGATGGTCCATTTCGCTTGCCAATTAGTGAGCTTTTTGCAACGAAATGGGGTTTTAGTAATGATATTTTAGTTATTCTGCAACAATACATTTTGTTGCTAAAGGATCGATGTCTCTCAGATGAAAGCGAAATTTTGTCAGCAAAATGTATTACTTTTGCAACAAAAAAAACGTTCGTTGTGAACAATTAAGAACGCCATTACAGAACGAAAGACGAACGACAAAGAAAGTCGCCACAAACCTTTTGCAACAAAATTTGGCACCTTTACTAACGAAAAATCGGTTGTTGCTAAAGCCCCATTTTCTTGTAGTGAGACATAGATCAAAAATCACTTTTGTAAATAATGTATGGTTCGATGAGTTGATCGTTAAAAAATCGGCTTGGTGATGCATTTGTAAACCGACCCCTAGTAGAATGGGGAAAAGTGTATTTAATCCTATATATTGAACTATGAGGGACACACTACTACAAAAACAAGAAATAAATAACGCATAAAAAACGCCAGGTTTCAATCAGAAAATCGTGTGTTAATAAGGGTGTCATCTATTTGACACCCTTACACAACGCTTTTTAAAACGTTGTAGTTAGATTATTATACAACGCTTTTTAAGAAAAAAAAAGCGTTGTAGATTTGTTTTCCATAAATTAGTAGATGCTTGAAAACGCTTTTAGAATGTATGATTCCCACAACGTTTTTGGATAAAATGTTGTAGTTTAATATATCAAACAACGCTTGAGGCACATTTACACAACGTTTATAATGTGTCATCTATTTAGAAGGTGTCATTTATTTATACAAATATACAATATTTTTAAAATGTTGTAGATAAAAAAAAAGGTTGTGGTTCACCTATATTACCAATGCACCTGCAATATGCTAATGCCATGATATATAGCAAAAAGGTCTAAATTCTCATTTAAATTTAAAGCCAAATATATCAACCATTCAAAATACATCCCAATAATACCATTCATTTATAGTTTCAAATTACTATATCCACAAAATATATACCAAAACTATCCATATATACATCTCAAATTCACTTTTCAATCCACAAAATAAACCACAAAATAAACCAAACTATCCATAAAATTAAACTACTACCTACGCATGTGCAAAAAAGCCTAGGTTCTCTCAAAATACGCCAATAACTTTTGCTAAGAGAGATTGTATGATACATCATGATTAATGGATGATATTAGGCCAAGAGACAAAAAGCCAAGTGATCGCTCCTCAGTAAGAAGAAACTTGACAAATCTTGGGAAAAGCAATGATACTAGCACAACAACACCACACACAAAAAAAATATAATAAATAATAATAATAGCACCAAACCAAAAACATAAAAATAAATAACAATTAAAGGAAGTAGAGCTAACTTTACGAAGAACCTTTCAGATCGATGCTTGCTTTACAAATGATGACTTAGATCCCCTCGATAAAGCTGGGACCCTAAAGACTGGTGAGGCCTTCACCTAACTAGCATGCACATCGACCGTTCGGACATCCCGGTCGAGGCAATGGTCGACCCATTTTTTTTAAGGAAACTCTTTCGGATATATGTTCCAATGTTGAGGATATGTTCTCAGAAAGCCAATCATGAAATTGTGTATGGCGAGCAGGAATAACAGTATATCGGGATCCTGAATTAGCAAAAATAGAGCATTCTGCTCAAGGAAATTCTCTTTGATCCTTTTCACCAAAATAAATTAGAAACCCAAGGTGCTCAAACTTTTCCATAGTTAAAACCTCGATATAATCAAATTTAAATTAGCATATTATTATAGCAAGTATAATACATACTCTCACACAATGTAGCTACAAACCAAAATCAAATGCACACAGCTGTAACTTATAGGTAACGTGAAAATCTTACAACTCATACTTAAAACATAAGTATATTTAAACGTCTTAAAGGACCGCTAAATAAAAGTAGTAAAATTAAGACATTACCATTTAAATGGAAACAAAGCAGTCACACAACAGGAACAAGGTTTAAGAGGTTTGACAAGATTACTTTTTTATGTAATTTGAAGGAAAAAAAAATAGAGAACATGCTAACAACTGAAGTGCCTAAGTATATTGCAGCAACAGAACTGCAGTTATACTTAAAGTTCAAACTAAAATATAGCCACACCTAACCAATAAAGCAAAAATAGGAAAAAGAAAAGTATACACCAAAGAAGTTCTGTAATTAGTTTTTACTTTTACCTCAGAATATGACAAATTTAGAAGTCTAAAGGTTCATGGCCTCACCTGATGTTCCATTGGTTAGTTCGACAACACTCTTGGTTTTTGAATTCTGTTTATCATCAGCTCCGGCACCATTCGCTGCCCAGTTGCACCGAATTTGTCTGCTCCCAAGCCACTTTCCTACAACATTAAGCACTGGGTAAGTATTCTCTGTTTGAGCACCCAAATTATAATCCCAATCCCATTATCAAAAATTAGAAGTAAACACAAATATGATATTTTAAGAGTCTTAATCCCAACCCCATTATCAAACTCTCATAACAAAACTGGTTAGTTCTAAAAAAATTAATTAAACATACAACAAGAAATTTCTTGAGATCTTTCCTGGCTACGAATGTCACGTAGGATTGCAAGAGCTCCGTTGATTTCAATTCTAAGACAACCGCCACACCTAAGACAATATCCTCATGAAGTTTAACTTCCGGAATGTTAAGTGGAGACCTAATAATGCAAACGAACATAGCACAAGGTATTAGATAACTTCAGTTGAACAACAAGAGTGTGAGAAACACTGACAAGCTTACTTGTTGATAAAGTTGGATGCATTTGACCATAGAAAAAGGACTGCCAGAGCCAGTATTAGGATATGGTATACTAAAGTGAGCAAGTGGTATTCAATCAATTCGAAAAGCACCCAAATAGTAGTGGCAAAACCAAGCACGCCAGTAGAAATCTTCTTGTTTCTCCATAGGAAATAATCATTGAACTTCTTTTCTCTTCTCTTCTCTTTTTTGACTCCAAATGTTAAGATTTACTTCCCCCACTAACATATAGTAGTAGTACTACAAAGATTAATTAAATATTTTACCAAATTGCTAAATGGAGTATTTACATGATTCATCTATCATCAATCAATCACCTCAAAGCATGGCACGTGAAGGTGTTCCCTTATCATTCAACTTAATTACCAAAAATATAATAATAACATTTTCATCATTTCAAAATATATTTTTTTTGTTAATAATTCCACCCTTTTCTTAATCATTTAAAATGAAAAAAAAACATAATCAATATTAACATAGTAGTAAAAAATCAATATCAATTAATGGTCACAAGAACAATAAAAAAATAAAAATTGAGTGTATACTATATCGCGCGTTTTTGCACAATCTATTGTTCATATAATTTGTCTCAGATAATTCATATCTTAAATATTTCAAAATATTAAGAAAGGAAAATTGATGAGAAAAATAGAGTACTTGAATTGAGATTAACAACAAGGATCCGATTAGCATGAAGTTCATTTTGGTATCCTAAGGTAAAGGATGAACATTATGCTCATAGGAAATTTTGGTGTCTCAACCTTCCTAACCTTCTCATATGCTCTTGAAACTCTTCCTCCCACATTATTCATTTGCTGCACCTCTTCACAACCATAATCGGTCCATTGCTCTCGGGTGGTACGCTTTATAAGTAGACCCAAACACCCCGCTACCCAATATCTTAGCCGACGCCTCAAAGAAGTCCATGAACTCAAATCTCTCCGATCATCTCTCAAGAATGTTAGCTTCAAGCTATTATTCTGACTACTACTATTACTCTTCCCATGGACCGATGGAGGATGATGTATAACAGGTGATGCCCCTACATCCATTTTGTCCAAATCATTGAACTTCTTCAAAGGAGAGCATAATGTTCAAGGAATACCATTATACCCATAAGCACGAAACAATCATTCACTTTATGCATATAGGAACCGATTCAAACCAAAATTAGCATGTTCATAAAAATTTTTAAAAAGAAAAGAAAAGAAAAAAACCCTAAACTTGATTATATAATGCTACTAGCTAGCAATAGAATCACATGTCTGCAAATGTGCTAATAACCATCAATGTCTGAATCCTAATAACTAATTTAGCATTTGTCCCGCCTTTAGTTGGGTTCTATCTAATCAAACATAAATTATTATTATTTTTTACTTAATTACATAAATCAACTCTAATGTTCTTACCTAAAAATGGGTAAAGAAATCACAATATTAAATTTTCGAATACCTTTTGGAGAAATTGTTGTCGAGGTGATGGCGGTGATCTTTGCTTTCTTCTCATGACACTTGAGACAGAATCACCCAGTAGCTCCTACCTCGCCATGACCTCGATTCTCTCCCTAAAGGAACTTTTCCAAAGGAAGCAATATCCATAATTTTTTCCTCCACCGGCTTTCCTAATCAATCACGTAAGGTCGCTCCCTTCTTCTTTCCTTTGCTCTGGCCGCCTCCCGCCCCTTTACTCATCTTCGCTTTTCTTTTATGAAATTAAATAAGCAATTTTCAGATACATAACAATAATATATTTCATATAATATGCAGATATATACATATATACGTCTGTGAATATAGAGAGAGAATAGCTCTTACCAGATTGAACTTTAAAACAGCCGACTGCAACTGAATATGGGATGTTTGTGAAGAAAAAGGAGGAGACTATCGATCTAGTAAGAGAGCAAAAGAGAGAGAGAGAGAGAGAGAGAGAGAGATAAAGAAGGGAAGAGAAGAGGAAGGTCACCGTGAGTGAGCTGACGAAGGGATGAGGGTTTATCATTCATTGCTACTAAAGAGAGAAAATGGGAGAGAAAGAATGAGAGGAAGAAACGAGAGAGAAGAAAGTACTCCTTCCGCGTTTCATTTCAAATTTCTTGAAATTTTTTTTTCCTCTCCGTGTTTTTTACATAGATAATGTTTTTTTTTTAAAAATGTTATCTATTTAAAATCAAAATTACCCTTATAAATACATAACATTTTTTATATGTATCTACAACGCTTTTGTTAAAAATGTTGTAAAAAAATACTACAACATTTTTTATAAAACGTCATCTTTTAAGTGTTGTCTTTTTATGTTTTTTACTAGTGACAAGATCAATGTTACTAGAAAATGTACTCGAACCATAAAATCTCAAAATTTACCATTCTAATCATCCATTTATTCAATCAATAAAAGTAGAGTTTCAAAGTTAAATACACAACAACAAATGGATATAAAACAATAATAGTAAATTCATATTTTGTTCACAAAATCATAAATAAATTATCTACTTAGTGACAATCTAATCTGTGACTTAACCGAACATTTTTTTAGAGAGGGTCAAAATACATCAAGAAAATTTTTTTTTATTGACGCTTGAGTGCTTCTTTCAAATTCATTTTGCTCAATTATAGTATTTCACAACATCATATTTCAAATCCATTGTCAACTTTTGAGTTATGAGTCTAATGGCTTTAAATACACACACACACACACACACACACACACACACACATATATATATATATATATATATATTAATTATTCAGACTATTAATCGGACTTTAAATTTTTTAGTCAACTGATTAGCTACGTCTATAGATAAATTATAAATTATAATATTATATTTAAAACCTTATATTCTAGTTACGGTCATCTTCTCAAGACAATTGAGAGGAGTTACTCAAATCAAAGAAAATGAATTAAGTTATTCACATTTACAAAAAATCGATGCCAAGATATGATTAATTCAAGAAAACAAAATGAGTCTTGTGATTTCCAAAATTAGGTATCGTCACCCATCTTGGGTGTCACTTACATGGTATAAATTCAAATACAACTTACTAATATAACTGTAGGTTGTCTGCAATACGACATAAACCGTGAGTTTGAATACAAATATTGTCTATTAGATATTATACAAACTCAAAAGGTCCCTATCTATTACACACTATTTCTATATCTTATCCCTACGGAAAGTTCTGCTATTTCGTCCGGCTATATTTTTCATTTCACAGAAACGGTGAAATTTCAAAGGTGAGCTCGAATAAAATATTATGACTAAGATAATCACGAATAAATTATCATTAGCCTTCTAGCAGTGTTAAAAGCGATAAAATATCTGATAGACAACTGGTTTAAGCTACGGTGAGAATAACGATCCATTAAAAGAGTCAGAGAATAAAAGTACCTGCTATCTTTTAGGTTTTAAAGGGTTTTTCATCGATTTGAGACTCGACTTAATAATAAACTACCACATCTAATCATCCACGTACAGCACAGTCAAGGATTTTCATCAAATTATCAATGAGTAAGCGACTATCTTGGAATCACCTGGTCATAATCATACCAAAACTATCCATCATCTTGCATTCACTGAAGACCCACTGAGGGACTTTTGTCACATCATTTATATCAGTCGCTGATTATCACAAGAATGATCCACGGTCATAATCATACTAAGTTCATCTATGCGCGTAAGCGAAGATGCAGGATGATGGCAGTAACATAGTAATTAATAAAACAAGTTCAAGAATTATTTAATCCATGAATTATTAACGTCCAAATTGTCAAACGCAATCTTTGTTTAGTGGAAGTAAAATTCAAGAATGATCAAGAATATTTCCATGAAAGAATCTTCGGATGAAACGCAAAATATCAAGGATATTCTACTAATTTCATGGAGTATAAGTCAAAGTTTTAACCAATCGGGTATAATAAAGGAATGAATAACAAAAGGAAATCACCATGCGTGCGTATTGCCATGCAGGCCGAGTTATTCGGCAGAATAATAATAGCGGAACTAAAGGTGGTGAAATTCCCGCCAAGCGGGGATGTTCATGCGAGAATAATAAAGATGGAACGGTCCGGTGTAAAACACTGCGATGATAGGATATTCAACCGGAATGATAAAAGGCGGAACGGAGGTTAAATGTAAAAAAAATACAGATGTTCTGCGAGAATAATAATAAAAAGCGGAACCGAATCAGGTTAAAACACCGACGAGGATGTTCCAGCCAGAATAATAATAAAGAGGCGGAACCAGGTCCTAATTGTAAAATACCATACAGAATGATGTTCCAATGAATAATGAAGAATGTCACCCGAAGTATAACTTAACTATAGGTAAACTTCAGCATTATCTGAGTTATTCTTCAACGAGAATAATAAGCAATGGAATAACATAAAGGATTTCACCAGTATAGGGTATCTGGCATTATCACCGAGGTTATGTATAGGGTATTTATTCAACGAATAATAATGAATGGAATATGAAAGTTCTCTTCAAGAAAGAATAACACACTTCAACTAGTAAAAGAACTGAATATAAAATGTAGTGAAGTAGATACTCTTATGCTTTCTATAATTTTCTCTCTATAGATTCTCTATAAATTTCTCTCTACCAGAGTTTCAATGAATTAAATAGAAAATAATGAAGGAATGAGCTTATTTATAGGAAAATGGAATGCATAGTAACTAATCCATGTAGATTGATTTACTTTAATCTGACGGTTCATATTTAAAGAAAAATCTTTTAAATAAAATATAATATATTACATTTATATAAAAACATTTTACTATGTAAACACTTACAATGTCACTGAACACTAAATGCAAAACACTATGCGTAATAAAATATAATATATTCTATTTATAGATAACTTTAATAAAGTATTCTATTTTATATAAAAGATGTTTACATTTTATTACGTTAATAATACCCGAATAAAACAAAAGCGTCATTATCGCTATAATAATTCATATTATTAATATTAAATAATAATGGAATCAAATCGGTGACTTCTCACATAAGCGTCGAATAATCAATACAGTGTAGCTTTATTATGCAACCACACGTATTCTTCGTACTTTTACTTCACAAGTAGATTCAGCGGTAACCACCGGTAAAACTTCCGCCGTTTTCAATAAAATATTTTTGTCGTTTCTCAGTCAATCCGACAAATAATTAATTACATTAAGAGGTCCACCAATGATTGGTAGTTGTCACCGCATGATGAATATTCCACTGCTAAACCTGAATATTCTCACCGAATAATCGAATATAATATAACCACTTGCATACTTTGCAAAATTTATAAATACTACCCACAACTATAATATTATCTCAAATTCACATGAAATTTCCCTTAAATTGAAGTGCGTACTACTGGACGATAAAGAGATGAGGATACCTTGTGAATACCTTTATCGTTTAAAATATTAAATTCTCTTTGAAATCTTCTGCTGATTCATTAACAATTCATCTTTCTTTTCGGCTGAATAAAAGATATACTATTGTAAAACCAATAATGCTAAGACGCAGCCGACATAATATCACGACCAATGAATTATCCAATAATTCAGCGGGCGTAAGGATATTCGTGTTTTCAATCTTAATTACGCTGATTATACTGAATAACCTAGTAGTCATAATCATACCAAAGTCAAATCCATACTACGGCCGAGACGACTATTTACCGCATCAATGAATTAATATTTCATTGGCGAGACTAAATTTCAATAATTAATCCATATCATTCTAATCATCCCCCACTCATAAAAGCCGAGGATATTCATTAGTATCACGACCACAAATTATCCATGACTTCTACCGAAAGATAATGCGTAGTATTAAGATCACGACACGCAAATTATCCATTACTACGGGCTAAATTTAATTGTGTTTTCAATTCTGATTAATTCATACCAAGTCCATCTATGCACGTAAGCTACAATGATGTACTTGAACACATCCATGAATTAATATTTCATTCAAAGAGACCAATTTTTCGATAATTAATCCACGTCGTGAATCATCCCTCGCATCACAAATGCTAAGGATAATCGAATGATTATGCGAATGATCCCCAATCATAATCATACCAAGTCCATCCATACTGGCGTTAATATTTTATCTTTGAACACATCCATGAATTAATATTTCATTCTTTGAGACTATTTCAATAATTAATCCACATCGTCGAATCATCCACTCAATGTGCTAAGGATATTCATAGTATCACAACCCAAATTATCCATGCACTCCACCGAAGATAATTGCGTTTTAAATTCTGATTATATTATACTTAGATCCTGTCGTAATCATACCAAGTCCATCTATGCATAAGCCATTGATGACTTTAGAACATTAGTATCAATTGACCCTCAATAATTAATCCATCGTCAATCATCCATACCACAAATTATCCATGACTACCTGACAAAGATAATTAGCCTTTTCTCACCTGATTATGATTATACTGAATGATCCTAGTGTGGCATAATCATACCAAGTCCATCTATGCACGTAAACTCACGATGATTTTGAACACATCCATGAATTATATTTCATTCTGAGATTCATCAATAATTAATCATTCATTAATCCATCCCCACGCGACTACAGAATGTTATCCATATTCTTTTAGTATCACGAATAATAAATTATCCATGTACCACTACTAAAGATTATTGAATTATCACAAACAATCCGGTGAATCGACCAAAGATAATTATGTGTCATAATCATACCAAGTCCATCTATGCTCTACAGGCCACAGATGACTTTAAAAAAATAAAACATGAGGATAATGATATAAAGAATCAATCAAATAAGATAAAGGATAAATATTAAACATTTATAATATAATTTATCCGAGATTCAAGAATATCCCCATGTTATCAATCACTTAATAATCTCTATAATCTAATATCATTAATATTATACCAATATTTTAATCACTTCTAAATTTATAAACAATTTATCTCAATTGTTTACGCTTTTACCATATAATGCATTTAATCATTCAAAATGCCATACTCATAAGATATCATTACCAATTATCAAATCCCTCAAAAAATATGCATATACTCTATATAGGATTCTCACAGCCATAAAATCTTATTTTCAACTTTTTACTTCACATAACATATTTAACTCATATGTTAAGTAACTCAAACTATTTTCATGAAAAATACCAAATCAGTCCCAAAATATTTCTTTTTACGGGATTTAGCATAATATAGTCCCATGATGAAAATATATTTTTCTGGAATTTTTTAAAATTCATTTACTATTTTTAAAAATCAATTTCTAATTAATTCCTTAAGAAATTAGCTACCTCAAGTTTAACTCCAAAATTCCCAAATCTTGGCGGGACCTTACACATGTTAACGTGAGATTCTAGTTTAAATTTCATGGTCATTGGAGTTATAGAACTTTGGTTATAAAGCGTTTTTAAAAAAACCTAAATATTGAAATAGTCATAACTTGCTCATTTTAAGTCGAGAATGAGCTCATTTTTTGGACAGGAGAGATACTTTATACCATATACTTTCATGTCCCAAAAGGCCAAATTTTTCTCATAATTTAAGTGGCCTAAACAGCCTCTCTAAAATCATAAGCGAGAAGCTTTTTCGGTTTTACGCTTTTTGCAGCTCCTTTTGCTAAATCAGTCCACACAAAAATCTACAACACCTTTTCCAGTAATTCCACTTGGATTAGTTGATTAGCTCGACGTCTATAGATAAATTATAAATTATAATATTATATATTTAAAACCTTATATTCTAGTTATATTAATCGAGCTAAATGAGTTACGGTCATCTTCCTCAAACAATTGAGAGGAGTTAAAAATCAAGAAAATGAATTAAGTTATTCATATTTACAAAAAAATCGATGCCAAGATATGATTAATTCAGTAAAACAAATGAGTGCAATCTTAATTAATTAATCATCAAACTTATTTAACATTATTTTATCTTATAGTAATATTATTAATTTATTATAAGTAGAAGGACATGAGAAAACAAAATGAATTAATACCATCTCATAACAAAGATCAAGTTTAACTAACATTAGCATGCTTTAGATTCCAGGGTTGGGGGGTCATATGACCCCTACCCTACCACCCCACCCCTTCTCACCCTTAGTTCCGCCTCTAAATCTAATAGTACTAAATTAGTCTAAAACATGGTCTGATAGGCATAGAAATTACAACTACAATAAAATGTCCTATTTTAAATATATACATCGTAAATCATTTAACAACATATTTGCATAAAGCATTCAAGTCATTGATAATAGCATGTTTTATTACAATCTACTATTTAAGATTCAGTAAAGGAGAATCATTACATCAATCATAACTTATACTCCATATGAAGTCTTCAAAAGGAAATTGTAACAAAAAATTGATATTCAAAAGAAGGTAAAGTAGATAAGCAAAGGCATGTACCTGACGCCAAGATGTCTCTTTCTCTTTATCAACTTAGGTTTAATAGATAAAAATAAATTAGAGATATGAGTTGTAATTTATAATTTATTATATTAAAAGTTGAGGATAATATGATAAT
This sequence comes from Panax quinquefolius, assembly GCA_020205615.1. NCBI lineage: Eukaryota > Viridiplantae > Streptophyta > Magnoliopsida > Apiales > Araliaceae > Panax > Panax quinquefolius. The sequence goes on along the minus strand of CM035157.1, from coordinate 122,452,697 downwards.
TATAAAAATAGTATTTATTCCAATTTCTTTTCCGTCTAAATCAGACTTATTTTTGACTGAAAACTTTGACAAGAAAAGTGACCAAGTTTTCTATCCATTTCTTTTCTTTTTCGCTTATTAAAAAACTCAGAAACATATCAATTGGAAAGAAAACTTAAATTTTTTGTCCATTTTTTTTTTTTTTTCGTCCCTTTTAAATCTTAGAAACAGAGTGTTAATATATCTTAACAACTCACATCTTTGTATTAAGAGGCCCTCTGAATATTTAAGATACAAATATGAGTCAAAACTATTCAGAATACCTCTTAATACAAAGATATGGGCTGTTAAAATTCATTAAGAGGTGGGCTATTAAATTGCATTAAGATGCAATCAAACACCAATTTTGATTTCCTGATGATAAAGCAACTGTGCAATATGACATACCATTAATTTCAACAATGAGTCATGTTATACATTATAAAAGTTTAACTTTAATTTATTCGATCTTATCGCATATACTTTGATCACGTAGAGTCGTGATCTAATTTTTTCAAATATTTGTTTACATGTATATCATTTTCCTTCAACATTAATATTCCTATTAATTAATTTCTAGTTCCTCTGTCTCGCAAAAATCGATTTAATTTGATTTTTTCAATATCAAATTGACCAATTTTGTAATCAAAATATATACCATTTTCTTGTAAATATATGAGGAGAACCATATATAAGAAACTATATCGAATTTACTATCACCTTCAACTTTCATATGTTTGAAAATATAAATAACTATCCTGAATTCTTTTTTAAAATTGATCCATTTGACCACAAAAATTAAATAAACCAATTTTTGAAGGACTAAGAGAATAGTGAGTGTGACGTCCCCAAAATAGGTATACATCACCCATCTTGAGTCGCCAAATACATGGTACAAAATTCAAATACAACTTAATAATATAACTGTCGTGTAAAATACGACAAAACATAAACTGAGAGTTTTAATAAGAATATTGTCATCTAGACAATATCCACACTTAAAGGAGTCCTCATTACATTTATTGTCACCCTATTTAACAGAATAGTGAGGACTACTAATGCTATCATCTGGACCGTCACTCCGTTCCCCGACGAGTCCCTTTACGTTCTCATTTCACGAAGAGAATAAAGGTAAAAGAAAGGGTGAGCTCAACTAACCCAATAAGAAATATTATGACTAAGATAATGCAGAATAAATTATCATTAGTCTTCAACAATGTTAAACTGATAAAATACAATAGACATCAAGTTTAACTGCAGCAGAACAAGCAATTCATTAGAAGAGTCAAGTAGAGAATAAAATCTACTATCTTCTATCATTTAAAAAGTTTTCATCAATTTTTATCACTGAGACTCAGCTTAATAAATAAACCACATCATCGAGTCATCCTTGCTCTATAGGCTTAGGATATTCATTAAATTATCAATGGTCATGACTATACCGAATAATCCCTGGTCATAATCATACCAAAAACTGTCCATCAATACACTACAGGCCACTGAGAACTTTTACCACATCATTTATAACATTACAGGTCATGATTATACCGAATAACCACTGGTCATAATCATACCAAGTCCATCTATGCACGTAAGCCAAAGATGACTTTCATCGCAATATAAGCATGAGGATGACGACAATGACATAATAATTCAATAAAACTAGTTCAAGAATAAATTTTAAAGATTTATAAGTTAATTTATCTTGAACTCAATAATGTCCAAATTGTCAACATGATACTTCTTTGTGGAGTAAAATTCAAGAATGCTCAGAAGAATATTTCCATGAAAAGATACTGGATGAAGCGCAAATATCTAGGATATATTCCACTAATTTCATGGAGTATAAAAGTCAAAACTTTAACCAACTGAGTATAATAGAATATATGAAACTGCAAAATAGATTTTCACCGCCATGCGGTAATCCACGTAGACAGATCATTTCCATAATTTAATAAGGAATGAATACAAAGGATCATTCACCATGCATGTGGTAATCCACAAAGACAGGGTTATTCCAACGAATAATAAAGAATGGAATAACAGAAGAATTCACCATACATGCGATAGATCACATGACAAATGTTATTCCCAATGAATAATAAATAATGGAACCAGTCATCAATGCAGAAACATGCACCGCAAGGATATTCCAATGAATAATAAATAATGGAACCAGGTCATGCGTAAACGCACAGACATGATATTCCAATAGAATAATAAATAATGGAACTAGGTCATGCGTAAACGCATTGCATAAAGATATTCTAATGAGAATAATAAACAATGGAATAACAACGAATTCACCACGCATGCGATAATCGCATGCATGTGTTTATTCCAACAGAGTAATAAATAATGGAACCAGGTCATGCGTAAACGCACAGATAGGATATTTCGACAGAATAATAAAGAATGGAATAATAGAAGAATTTCACCATGTATGTTGTATTTAGCACATACAAAGTTATTCCAACATAATAATAAAATGGAATAACGAAAGAATTTCACCATGTATACGTGTTGCCATAAATAAACAAAGTTATTCAACATAATAATGAAGAATGGAATAACAGAAGCTCTCTTCATGAATACGAAAGAAATAATACCCCTTACCTTATAAAGAAGAGTACTCCGACGGTTAGAGCGGGGATATACTTGAAGAAAACTTGCACTACGCTCAAAACTTTCTTAAACTCTAAAGAAATACGCTCAAGATTATAGAAGAAGAATTCTCTGAACTTCTGGTGTGATTTCAATTCTAACTAAGCATCCTATTTATAGGAAAATAGAAAGGATACTATGCAATAAAATATATATATATATATATATATATTTTATTTAAAATCTAATAAAACAAATAACTTTATAAAAGTATTCTGTTTTATATAAAAAGATTTTACTATGCAGGCACTATGTAACACTATGCATAATAAAATATAATATATTCTATTTATAATCTAATAAAACAAATAACTTTATAAAAGTATTCTGTTTTATATAAAAAGATTTTACTATGCAAAACACTATGCATAATAGAATATAATATATTCTATTTATAGTCTAATAAAATAAATAACTTTATAAAAGTATTCTGTTTTATATAAAAAGCTTTTCTGTTTTATTACATTAATAATAATAATAAAAAACAAAACTCATCATCATTACTATAATTCACACTATTAACCGACCAGATCGTTCCCAAGAAAGAGGGAGTTTTCCAATAAGGATTTCTCCCTATTGGCGCGCAATTAGGTGACCAAACCTCTCCTTGGCAGAACTTCTAGACATCGTTAATATTGCAAATAATAATATTAATAACTCCGTCATCTCAATTATTGATATAATAATATATAAAATATCGACAATAATTGAATCAAATAACGTGAGATACTATGCAACAATTACTGTAGCAATAATTGAACAAAACTGAGTGACTTCTCACGTAAGCATCAATAATCAATACCGTGTGCTACTATGCAACCACAAGTATTCCTGTACTTTTAACACCGGGTGTTTCAACAGTTAACGGTAAAACTTCTGCCATTATTTTCATAAAATATTTTTGTCATTTTCTCAATCCGACAATAATTCTATTGTGGGGTCCACCAATGATTGTGCCGTCGTACGAATATTCCCTGCTAAAACAAAAATTCTCCGACCAATCGAATATTATATATCAACTTACGTACTTTGAAAAATTTATAAATATTACCCACAACTATAACATTATATTAAATTCACTCCATAATATTTAAAAATTATAATTATAGAAAATTCATCTTTATTCATAAAAGTTGGGGTCTTACAACCTCCCCTTCTTATGAAATTTCGCCCTCGAAATTAGGGTACATACCTGGTATGTCGAAGAGGTAAGGATACCTTGATTTCATTTCAGATTCTAACTCCCAGGTCATTTTCTCAACATCGTGGTTTCTCCACAAAACTTTGACTTGAGGTATAACATTATAGCGTAGAATATGTTCATTCTTATCCAAGATTTGAACAGGAATCTCTTCATACGTTAAATCTTCCGCTATTTCGTCCGATTCTAACTCAATAATGTGGTTCGGATCTTTCACATATTTACGTAACATGGATATATGAAAAACATTATGAACACGAGACATACTTAGCGGTAAAGCGAGTCTATAGACCACAGTTCCTACTCAATCGAGGATTAAAAATGGGCCAATGAATCGAAGATTGAGCTTTCCTCTCTTTCCAAATCTCGTAACTCCTTTCCATGGAGCAACACGTAATAACACATGATCTCCAATATCGAATTCCACATCTTTTCGATGAAGATCAGGACAACTTTTTTGTCGATCTTGTGAGGTTTTTATACGTTGTCGGATCGTTTGAATCTTTTCCGTAGTCATACATACCAACTTCGGTCCCAACAACGTTGTTTCACCCACCTCATCCCAGGATACTGGAGAACGACACTTTCTTCCATACAACGCTTCGAATGGAGCCATGCCAATACTTGCTTGATAGCTGTTGTTGAAGGAAAACTCCACCAATGGTAAGAACTTATCCCAACTTCCCTTGAAGTCTAGGACACAAAGTCTTAATAAATCTTCCAGAGTTTGAATAATCTTCTTTGATTGTCCGTCCATCTGAGGATGTTATGCCAAACTAAATCGTAAATCTGTGCCCATAGCTTTTTGCAAACTAACCCAAAATCTTGAAGTGAATCTTGGGTCTCGATCAGAAACTATGGATACTAGCATACCATGTAGTCTTACAATCTTGTTTATGTACATACGAGTAAGAAGTGAGCAGACTTGGTCAATCTATCAACAATGACACAAATTGCATCTATGCCTTTAGAAACCTTGGGAAGACTAATAACGAAATCCATGGTAATGTGCTCCCATTTCCATTCTGGAATTTTAAGTGGTTGCAATGGACCTTTTGGCACTTGATACTCTGCCTTGGCTCGTTGACAAGTTAGACACCTTGAGATAAATAGCGTTATATCTCTCTTCATATTGCTCCACTAAAATGTATGACGAAGATCACGATACATTTTGGTACTCCCACGATGGATTGCAAACGATGTGTTGTGCGCCTCCATCATGATTTTATACTTTAAATCAGGGTCGTTAGAAACACAAAGTCTGGATTTGACTCAAAGTATTCCTTCTTCATCGATTCTTACTTCCGGCATAACACCTTCTTGCACTTTCTTCCTCATACGCATCAGCTCCAGGTCTGTAGCTTGAGCAGCTTTAACTTTATCGATTAAAGTCGGTTCTACTTGTATATTCGCCATCATCATATGAGTCCCTGGAGTCTTTAACTCTATCTCCATCCTTTGCAAATCATATAAAATGGGCTTTTGTGTTGACAATATTGCACTCGTACCCGCATATGATCTTCTACTCAATGTGTTAGCTACCACGTTCGCTTTTCCAGAGTGGTATTGGATGGTATAATCATAATCTTTCAACAGTTCAAGCTAACATCGTTGTCGCATGTTGAGTTCCTTTTGAGTGAAGAAATATTTAAGGCTTTTATGATCTGTAAAGATCTCCACTTTCTCCCCATACAAGTAATGCCTCCAAATCTTTAGTGCAAAAAATCAGCTAACTTGCTAACTCTAGATTATGAGTAGGATAATTCCTCTCATATTCTTTGAGTTGTCGAGAGGCATAGGCTATGACTTTCCCATGTTGCATGAGAACGCATCCTAACCCTTTACCTAAAGCATCACTATAAATGACAAATCCCTCCGTGCCAGAAGGTATTGTCAGAACAGTTGTTGAAATGAGTCTTCTTTTGAGTTCTTGAAAACTCTTCTCACATTCTTCACTCCAACCGAACTTTGTATCTTTCCGAGTCTGCTAAGTTAATGGAGTAGCTATTCGAGAAAACCCTTCTATGAATCTCTGATAATAACCAGCTAAGCCGAGAAAGCTACGTACTTCGGTCACTGATTTAGGTTTCTCTCAGCTTTGAATTGCTTCAATCTTTGTCAGGTCAATAGATATTCCATGACTTGATACTACGTGCCCAAGGAATGTTACTTCCTCAAGCCAGAACTCTCATTTCTTCAACTTGGCATAAAGCTTATTTTCACGAAGCTTTTGGAGTATCAGCCTCAAGTGTTGCTCATGGTCTTCACGGGTTTTGGAGTAGATGAGGATGTCATCAATAAAGACGACCACAAAGTCATCAATATGTGTCCAGATACCTATATTGACATGAATTCAACTCCGATAATCATCAAAGTCGTCTTCCATCTTTCTTCTTCATGAATAGAAACGAGGAGCACCCCAAGGAGACGTCTTTAGGAGAATAAAACCGATGTCTAACAATCAAAAAAGAAGTTCAATACGAGCCATTGATATGGGGCTTTGGAAATGGGTTTTGCACGGGATTCAAGGTCGATACAAAATTCAAATTCACGCGCCGAGGGTAGCTCTTGGAAGTTCTTCGTGAATACGCCAGAAATTTATTAACAATAGAAATATCATTCAAATCGATGATATTTTTATTTAAATCTGTGAACTAAGAAAGTTTGATCCGCTTTTCAATAAACGAATTTTATGGCTTGAGATGACGGTGATGGATTTAATGGTTTGGTTGCAAATTCGCATAATAGGATGGTTAGGAATATGGATAACAACCTTTAAAACAATCAATTTTTTGCATGATTTAACTCCAATCCCTAGAATCGGATCAAATGAAAGTATTTTCAAAGAAATAAGATTGATCTTTCTTCTTCATTTGAATTAAACAAGACTTATAAACCGTTGATGTAATGAATGTTTCTCCCAACAGAGTTTCAATAAATAAGTCAAAGTCTAATTTCTCGAGTCAATTTTAAATGTTGAGCGTTTTTAGAAATAAAGAATGGGTAGAATACGAAATAAAGTATAAACTTCGCTAGAGTTTATAATTAGCTTACCCGTGATCACCTCGTTCGGATTCCTCGCTTTTTGGGAGGTTACGACAAACGCTCTCACTTGAACTATCGGTTTTGTCTTATCTGGGACCCCCTTTGATGCCTCCATCCTAGCTGGATTTGACTTTGGTGCACGACAAAATCGGGCTAGGTGGCCTTCTTTTCCACAATTATAACATGCTTTGGACTGCATCGTGCAGTTTGGACTTATGTGTCCTTCCCCTCCACATTTGTAACATACGATCGGCGGTCGTTCTCCTTCCTTAACAATGGGTGCCGATTGTATTTTGATGGGAGGTTGAGTAAATTTTGATAGGTGTTTAGTATTTTAAGTTTGATAACCCGTGCAAAATACAAATAAATTTGAAAACCACTCATCTAGTATCTTTCTTGACGCAAAGCATTACATGTAGCTTTAAGTACTACAATTTTACATCGACTTTTTAATTATCAGTGACGTGGATAAGTGCCGATTGTAACTTTATTAGAGAGATGTGTAATAAGTGGATTATTCTTATAATTCTTACAAATCTCATGTATTGATAAATTTCACAATTATAATTCAGCGTCAATTTATCGCAATACATAGCACAACTCTTCCATGAACAATTGATTTAAAATAATTCTCTATATGTTTATTTCATGATTATAAAGTAAGTGTGCAATATGAACTTTCATTAATTTCAATAATAATATTTAATTAGTGTTTGACTTATCTCCATTTTTTTTTCTCATTTATATAAACTCGCTTTTACCATTCCCATGAGAAGCACTACCTACCAATATTAATAATGATTTATTATATTAATTATTGAAATAATCAATTAAATGTAAGATAATATATTTAATTGGAATTTTGAGAATGTAGTTATAATTATTAAATATTTATTTAAACAATAAATTATTGAATTATATATTGTAGGTTCATTTTATTATCCTTAAATCGACCTTCACCTTCAAACGATCGAAGCTCTTTCAATTTTTCAACTTCATAATTGATCTGAAGGATTTAATGTTGCGATCTCGATAGTTGGAATGTTTAAATTGTGGCAACCCAATGTTCATTCTTTTTGAAAAGATGAAGAGAACTAAGAAATCTATTGTTAAACTTAACTCATCTACCGTGGTAATCTTTCTAATAATGTATGTATCCTTGAGCCCAACTCTCTACCATTCGGTCTTCTCTTCACTCTGATCCCCACAAAGACCTCCTTTTTCTCGATCGAGAATTTCTTTGTATGCAATGCATTTATGGAAAGCCCTTGCTTTAGAGGATCTCTGTTGCAACAAAAATCTCGGGCAATTTGTCTCTCTCAAGGGGACAAAAACTCCATGTTTTTTTCTAATGCTATCAAGAGCATGTGGAACCACAACAAAATTTTGGCAATTTATAAGCTGTAATGGGGAATTGGTAGAGAACCAAGCTAATATCCGTGGAGGTTGTTGTTGATTACTACCGGGATCTCTTAGGTTCTTCCTTCGATCACTATCCTAGATTTCTTTGAAATGGAAAAGTATGTTATTAAACAGATTATTTCTATCCAATCTTCTAATATGGTTTTCCTATTTTGGACGATGAGATTTTTTATATGCTTAAGTCTATAAAGGTTAACAAGTGCCTAGCCCAGATGGCTTTAATGTTAATTTTTCCTCTATTGTTGGGATATCATTAGGGCTGAATTTACCTCTGAAATGTATTATTTTTTTGATACGAGCCACCTTCCTTGTGGAATTAATGCTACTGCTATTGCCTTGATCCCAAAGTCTGATAATCATTCATATATATCTGACTTTAGGCCAATATCTTGTTGAAACACTTTTTATAAATGCATCTCTAAGATTATTACTAATAAACTTAAGAAAGTCCTTCCCTCTCTAATTGACCATGCCCAATCTGCCTTCATTTCTAGTAGAAGCATCAGTGATAATATTCTTCTTTCCCAAGAACTTTTCAAAAACTACCATAGGAATTTTTCAAAAACTACCATAGGAATCTTGGTCTTGCTAGATGTGCATTAAAGATTGACATTAGGAAAGCTTTTGACATTGTCAACTAGAGTTTTATCTTGGAGCTATTGAGCCTTCTTAAGTTCCCTCCCACTTTCATTAATTGGATTAAAGTTTGCATTTCTATAGCTATATTTTTTGTTAAAGTGAATTGAGCTCTTGCAAGCTACTTCCGAAGGTCCAGAGGACTAAGGCAAGGGGATCTTCTTTCCCCTTACCTGTTTGTGTTAGCTATGGAAGCCCTCTCAATTATTTTGAACAAGGATGCTCTTTTGCCTATCTTTAAATTCCACTAGCGAACCGAGCCTTGCAAACTCACTCATCTTTGTTTTGCTGATGATTTGTTGATCTTTGGCCATGGTAGCCTGCCTTCAGTTACAATCATTCATTCTTGTATTTAGTCTTCCTCATTTTTCTCTAGCTTAATTCCAAATGCTCAGAAGAGTCACTGTGTTTTATATAATGTTAAAGACGAATGGCATAATAGCATTTGTTCTATGGTGGGGTTTCATATTGGTGTTCTACCTATCATATTTTTTGGGGTTCCCCTTATCTCATCTAAGCTTTCCCACATGGATTGCATGCCTTTAATTCAATAAATCACTGGTAGAGTGTCCTCCTAGACTGCAAGATTTCTCTTTTACTCGTGTAGATCAGAGCTAATCAAATTTGTCTGTTTGCTATTCACTTTATTATCACCCCTTTTTTTTTTTGCCCAAGTCTCGTGATGAGATCAATTCAATCGATTCTTTATAGATTTCTCTGAAAGGCGCATCTCTTCTCAAGTTTGAAGTCGAAGTCTCTTGGAAGGATCTATCCATGCCATAGTATGAGGGGGGTCTAGCTATCAAGAGTCTTATTGACTGGAATATAGCTCTTATCCTCCAGCACCTTATCTAGGTTATCTCTCATTCCCCTTCTTCTCTTTGGGCTTCATGGATTCAAAGCTCTATTCTTAAGTAGAGAAATTTTTGGTATATTGATATTCACTCTGATTGCTCTTGGATTTGGCTTAAAATCATTATCATATCACCAAATATTCATAAAATAATTAATTAAATTGATAGAAACATAAAAATTAAATTTCTACAACTATGTTTTCCGTTAAAGTGAATGGAGCTCTTGCAAGCTACTTTCGAAGGTTCAGAGGACTAAGGCAAGGGGATCTTTTTTCCCCTTACCTGTTTGTGCTAGCTATGGAAGCCCTCTCAATTATTTTGAACAAGGATTCTCTTTTGTCTGGCTTTAAATTCCACTAACGAACTGAGCCTTGCAAACTCACTCATCTTTGTTTTGATGATGATTTATTGATCTTTTGCCATGGTAGCCTGCCTTCAGTTACGATCATTCATTCTTTTATTTAGTCTTTCTCAATGTTCTCTAGCTTAATTCCAAATGCACAGAAGAGTCATTATTTTTTATATAATGTTAAAGAAGAATGGTAGAATAGCATTTTTTCTATGGTGGGGTTTCATATTGGTGTTCTACCTACCAGATTTTTTGGGGTTCCCCTTATCTTATCTAAGCTTTCCCACATGGATTGCATGCCTTTAATTCAACAAATCATTGGTAGAGTGTCCTCCTGGACTGCAAGATTTCTCTTTTACTCAGTAGACTGTAGCTAATCAAATTTGTCCTATTTGCTATTCAGTCTTATTGGTCAGCCCTTTTTTTTGCCCAAGTCTGTGATGAGATCAATTTAGTCGATTCTTTATAGATTTCTCTGGAAAGGCGCATCTCTTTTCAAGTTTGAAGTCGAAGTCTCTTGGAAGGATCTATCCATGCCATAGTCTGAGGGGGGGTCTAGCTATCAAGAGTCTTATTGACAGGAATATGGCTCTTATCCTCCAGCACCTTATCGAGGTTATCTCTCATTCCCCTTCTTCTCTTTGGGCTTCATGGATTCAAAGCTCTATTCTTAAGTAGAGAAATTTTTGGTATATTGATATTCACTCCGATTGCTCTTGGATTTGGCTTAAAATCATTAAAATCATTAACATATCACCAAATAATCATAAAATAATTCATTAAATTGATAGAAACATAAAAATTGAATTTCTACAACTATGTTTTCTGTTAAAGTGAATGGAGCTCTTGCAAGCTACTTCCGAAGGTCCAGAGGACTAAGGCAAGGGGATCTTCTTTCCCCTTACCTATTTGTGCTAGCTATGGAAGCTCTCTCAATTATTTTGAACAAGGATTCTCTTTTGCTTGGCTTTAAATTCCACTAGCGAACCGAGCCTTGCAAACTCACTCATCTTTGTTTTGCTGATGATTTATTGATCTTTTGCCATGGTAGCCTGCCTTCAGTTACGATCATTCATTCTTGTATTTAGTCTTTCTCAATGTTCTCTAGCTTAATTCCAAATGCACAGAAGAGTCATTGTTTTTTATATAATGTTAAAGAAGAATGGCAAAATAACATTTGTTCTATGGTGGGGTTTCATATTGGTGTTCTACCTATCAGATTTCTTGGGGTTCCCCTTATCTCATCTAAGCTTTCCCACATGGATTGCATGCCTTTAATTCAATAAATCACTGGTAGAGTGTCCTCCTAGACTGCAAGATTTCTCTTTTACTCAGGCAGACTACAACTAATCAAATTTATCCTATTTGCCATTCAGTCTTACTGGTCAGCCCATTTTATTTTGCCCAAGTCTGTGATGAGATCAATTCAGTCGATTCTTTGTAGATTTCTCTGGAAAGGCGCATCTCTTCTTAAGTTTGAAGTTAAAGTCTCTTGGAAGGATCTATCCATGCCATAGTCTGAGAGGGGTCTAGCTATCAAGAGTCTTATTGACTAGAATATGGCTCTCATCTTCCAGCACCTTATCAAGGTTATCTCTCATTCACCTTCCTCTCTTTGGTCTTTATGGATTCAAAGCTCTATTCTTAAGAAGAGAAATTTTTGACATATTGACATTCACTCTGATTGCTCTTAGATTTGGCTTAAAATCATTAAACTTAGGCCTACTGCTTTGAAATTCTTTAGTTATAGATTTGGTAATGGTAACATCTTTAGTTTGTGGTTTGACCTGTAATGAATGGCCAGGCCTTATCTTCTTCTAAGTCTAGAATCTCTAACTCTAGGATTCCTATCTCTGCTACAGTCTCTTGCATCATTTCTCAAGGTTCTTGGTCATCTCTTCCTCTTAGAAACCATTGTAACCATCATGAGGTGATGCAATTTTGAAATTTATTAAATGAAGTTCATGTGTCTTCTGCTGCTGAGGACTTCATATTCTAGAATGGTATTGTCATTAGTTCCCTGAAGGCAAATAACATCTGGGAATCTATTCTTCTGAGAGGTCAGAATATACCTTGGGCTAAGTTGCTATGGCACAAGCTTCATGTGTCCCAGTTCTCTTTTACGTTGTGGCTAGCCTTGCGTAGGAGACTGCCTATAAATGATTTATTTTGTTCCTTTTCTAATTTCTAGTGCTTGGCCTACCCCCTTTGTAACTTGACTGCGGAAACTTTCCCTCATCTTTATTTGTCCTTACTCTAAAACTGTTTTATCTTTAGTTATGGATGTTGGGAATTGGCCTCATATCTCATTTGTCTGGGACAATTTGGTAGAGTATATTCTTCAATTTAAGGGGAGGTTTATGCAATCAAACTGCCCCCTCGTTCTAGAAAATGAAATTGTGATGTTGATCAAAGCTCGGCTCTTCACTTCTCTGTAGTTCCACAAGGCAGCTTAGAATTGTAGTAGCTATATTAATTGAATGTCGTTCTTTTTGTTTTTGTCTCTTCTTTGAAGAAAGAAAGAAAATTTAAGGAAGAGAGAAATTTCAAAGAAAGCTAGAAGAATGAAAGAATATGAGTAGACTGGGATGAATATGTAGTGTTCCATGTATGCTTGAATGATTTAATTTGGTTTCCAAGATAAGATAAGATTTGATTTGATAAAATATGATTTGATAAGATATTAACTATTTTATATGGTAATATTTAATTTTTATATTTGATTTGATTCACCTTGCTTTATTTTTCAGAAAATTAAGGAAACAAGGAGATTGAGCAAAATTTGAAACATTTGCTGGAGATTACACAAGACATCGAGGGATCGCCCATGATCCATTAGGGCTTGGCTTTTTACGGGTTCTTGTTGGTTTACAGAAACAAGATATACATACAATAACATTGTAAAACAACGGAAGCATGACATAAATAGAATTTAAAATTTTTTGCAATTTAAACACGTTATAAACACTTTACTCTTTATTACTTTTACATGCAATTTAATTGATGAGATTGTCATTGTCTAGTAGCTAATTGTCTTAATTTGATTACGAAATATGATTGTACTCCTTCCATTTCTTTTTAATAGATGTTTTAGAAGAAAACATAAATTTAATAAATACTATTAATGCTTATTAATATTACCAAGTGAATATTTAATATAGAGACAATATATGAAATAAGTCATTAATGCTTCTTTAAAATCTAAAAATAAAAAGAAACAAATTTGACTTTTTAAAAAGATAAATAAAAAGAAACGGATGGAGTAATAATCTATTCGACTTTATATTTTTTGGGAATTAATATTTCCATAAATGAAAATGTTAGTTCTACAAGATTTTCAATTCCCTTTTTTTCCCTATATAAACAATGTGTTGAAACAATGGTCTATTCATCGCATGACTAAACAAATTCACAATTTTATGGCCACTTCTAAATTTCAACCAATGGTTCTCTTCCTTATAGTTATGCTTTCACTATTTGCTACTGATGAATGTAAGTAATTATTACCTCATCATCCCTTATTTTCAAATTATTGTAAATACATTTTTAGTTTTTGTAATTTTTTTCTTTTATAAGAGGCAATTTATTTAAGAAATTATATAAGTATTTTATTAGATTCCAAAAACCCATTTTAGAATTAACTTTATTTTTTTAAAAAATATTTATTTTTGATACAGGTTTGATCAACAAAAGAGCTGAAATTACGCAAGATGGTGACAATATTCTCCCTACAAAGCTCAACACTATTTGTCTCCCAAGGGTATGTCTAGGGGGTATCCCTAGAAATTGTTGGTGTTGTGTTGAGCCTCTTAAATCACGTTGTTTTGATAAAAGATCCGAGTGTCGAGCCTTTTGTAAATGATCCTCCTTATATTGTTGCAACTATTCCATGAATAATTTAATTAAAGTAACTCTCTATATTTAGATTTTCTAATGATAAAGCAACTGCGCAATATGAACTGCCATTAATTTCAACAATGATTCATGTTATACTTTAAAAAAGTTTTCAGCCGAATTATAATTCCATTGTCGTCAGAACTGACCCCGTCAGGAATGACCCATTTTTGTAGTGATAATTCTCTATATTTTGATTTACTGATTATAAAGCAAGTGTTCAATATGAACTATCATTAATTTCAATAATAATATTTAATTGGTGTTTTCCTTATCTCCATTTTGTCTCATTTAGATAAACAATTTTACATTGAAATAATCAATTAAATGTAAGATAATATATTTAATTAGGACTTTGAGAATATATAGTTATAGTTATTAAATATTTATTTAAAAAATAAATTATTAAATTATATATTGTAGGTTCTTTCGATCAATTATTAAGCTAAACATTTGAATGTAGTGCAGATTTATTTAGTTGTGATTATAAGCAAACAATTATTTTAATTAATTTTATTGTAGTTTCAAATAGAATTACAGTATTAGCGTTTATATTGACAAAATTTGCTTGAAATTCTAATTGAATTAACTATATAATTAAATGCACAAACATGGTTTCACCAATTTTTATTTTAGCTTTTTTCTTTTCTATTAAAATTAGTATAAGTTCTATCCAAATTTGTAAAATATTCAAAATAAAACCCAACATGTTAGGAAAAAGGAAGACGCTGTTTATTTTATATCTATAATAAGAAAATAAATTTCTAAAAGATTTTTTTCTTTGGCTCTATCAAATATATTACAAGCTTTTATATCACTAAGATAATATATCTTAACAAATTTTATCCAAAATTTGTTATTGCACTTTATTAAGATATTAAGATATCGACAAAAAATCTTAATAATAAATGTGATTTTTAAAAATATAATTACTATAAAATTAGTTGAAAATTATAGTGGATTGGTTACTAACGAATTGTTATAATTAAATTAACATTTATTAAAGCTTGAGTTTCAGTAGTTCTGTTGAATTAGAATTTCAAGTAAACTTTATCAATATAAACCCAGGAGTAAAATTCCATTAAAAATTAAATTAAATAAAAATAATTATTTTCGTGATAATCATAACTAAATACTCCATCCGCTTTTGGGATAAAAGTTTTTATTACTAATTTGGGTAGTCTTAAGTTAAAAGTTCACTTACCTTAAATAATCTATTTTTTACAAAAATAAATCTTATAATACCCCTAATATTAATTGTTGTGGGTCCTAGTATTAATTAGGGTTCAAACCTAAAGTATTGAATGAAAGATAAAAAGACAACAAAAATCTCTCAATAAGTTAATGCACATTAAATTTCTCAAGAGGATAAAATTTTGGAATCTTAAATTTAATGAAATGTCTAAAAGAAAAAATATTTATTTTGAGGGTCACTGAGTGGTCGTACGAACCATGACTCTTTACACAAATGTTTAATAATCACAAAAACTGTGAACTTTTACTTGACATTCAACAATCGTAAGAGACTGTAAACTCTTATCCCCCGGAGTATCATTAGGTGATCAGCCTAATAAGGCCAAATGTTACGCGTAACATTTAATCACGTTGTAATTATATAGCGTGATAATGTCGATTACCCGACCATAACTAAATACCCCTATTTATAGGGTTGTTCATACTCATTCAAAACCTCGGGATACCTACCAAAATATTTTGGATTGGATTAACATATCACCAAATAATCATAAAACAATTCAATAAATTGATAGAAATATAAAAATTGAATTTAGTCGAACAAATGACATAAACTCCTTTTACAGACGGTTCAAGAAGTTGTTCAGGTAAATTTATAGTTTTAACAAATAAGCGAAGTTAGAATGCACGGGAGTGCGGGATTTGCTTGTTGGGAAATACTTTCCTCGAGAAGGGTATTTCACGTCTCGAAATAATAACTTAATTACACCATCAATAAGAATTTATTTAATTATTAGTTATCGATGGTAACTGTTTGAAATTTTGTTTCGGTATTTTCGGATACTGTAATTTATCCTCAAGTATATTCTTACACCATTAAAATTTTATTATAGTAATTATTTATTACTCTCGTAGCCTCATATGTCCTTTTTGGACAGATTTTAGTCGATAAAATATATTACTTATTTTCGACATTTCTTTAATTATTTTTTCATACATTTTTATACTTTACTTTATCCATTAAACCGCATTAAATATTTTATTAATTTTCGTCCTCCTGGCCCCACCTAGATAATTATAATTTAGTTAGTTTTTGATTTTTTCAGATTTTTCCCAACTTTGTTACTATTTATTTTAAACCTATTTATGTTCAAATTTGTGAAATTTTTTAAAATTCGAAAAAAAATTATGAATTTTGGAAAATATCTTCATAACATCAAATTATACTTTTACCCAAAATTTTATCTTAAACTGAATTACAGAACCCAAATTATAATAGTTTTAATGTTTAAGACCTGATTAATATCTAGAGATCATTACGATATTCTTCTTCTTTTCTCGTGATTAAACAATGCCTCTAAAATGTGAAAACCTTCATAAATAAAAAAATATGAAATACTTGAATTGATAAAAATAATAATACTCCTTTCATCCCTTTTATAAACACGTTACACTTTATTAGTTTTACATGCAATTTAATTGATGAGATTGTCATTGTCTAGTAGCTAATTGGCTTAATTTGATTACGAAATATGATTGTACTCCTTCCATTTCTTTTTAATAGATGTTTTAGAAGAAAACATAAATTTAATAAATACTATTAATGCTTATTAATGTGACGCCCCCAAAATAGGTCCATTCCATCCAACCCATCTCGAAATCGCCAATACATGACATGTAAATAACTACAACTTTATTAATACATTTGTCATGCAAAATACGACAACATATATACTGTGAGTTTAAATACAATTATTGTCTTCTAGACAATATACATACCCAAATAAATCCTCATCATAATTATTTATACATTATTTTATAAAAATGGTGAGGACTACTAAACAACTCTCTCTAGAACCTTCATTCCATACCCCAACTAGTACTCGCTACATTCTCGCCTCCTGAGAAGAAAAATGGAACAAAAAGGAAAAGGGTGAGCTCAACTAGCCCAGGAAAATAATATTATGACTAAGATAATATACAAAAATTATCGTTAGTCTTCAACAGGAAAAATCTAATAGAATACAATAGACAATCGGTTTTTAAATCAACAATCGCAATGAAACAACAATTCATTAGAAGAGTTAAGTAGAGAATGCAAACTACTATCTTCTATATATGAATTTAAAAGTTCATCGTCGATATTTTATCCTCAGTAACATCAATCAATATATATCCTGAATCAAATATTCATCTTTGCACTACGGCCAAAGATATTCATCATTGATCATGTTTGTCTAAACACTGCTTCATCTTTGCACTACTGGCCAAAAGATATTAATCAATGAGGTCATGTTCATCTCAACACTGCTCATCTTCAGCTACTACGGCCAAAGATATTCATCAAGAAATCATTCATCTTTTGCACTACAGTGCCAAAGATATTCAAGAATATCATCATTTAAGACTAAGGATGATGAAAATATTTCAAAGAAAATGAATCCAAAGTGAAACAAAAGAACAATATTAAGGATTCGTATTTTAAACAATCCAAGTTCAAAAATACTTCATAAGTAATCGAGTGTGAGTAAAATTCAAGAATGATCAAAACATGGATACAATCAAAGCTAGTATCCATAATAGATATTTTGGACAAAAAGAAGAAATTTGATTTTTCTATGAATAGTGTCGTATTCGTGAATAGTGTCAGATATCGTGAATAATTAATCGATACGTGAATAGTAACTCACACCAAAAGATAGAAATTTCACAAAAAAACATCTTCACGCTTCAATAGTACTCGTGAATAGTAACTCGTGAATAGTAACTCGTGAATAGTAACTCGTGAATAAGAACTCATGAATAGTAACTCCGACGTGAAAAAGTTCCAAATTTGATAAAAATTTCCAACCAATATTTCTAAGATAATGATATTGAAGAAATAATATCATTTTCAAATAAAATAACATCCCTTACCTCGAAAGATCGAGATTTCTAATTGAAACACCGGATATAGGCTATGACTTGAACTTGCACCAGATAGCAATACTCAAAATATACTCAAAATACTCACAAGAATACGCCGATAATATAGAGAGAGAAAAACTTCGCTTTAAAAGTGATTTTCAATTCTAACCTAAGCACTCTATTTATAGGGAAATTGCTTAGAACACCCAAACAGAAAATTTAATATAATAATATTATATATATTACAAATTCTCTACGCACATTTTGACAACTGATTTTAGCTTATCTTGCTAATGCTAGGGCTGCCCACAAAACAAAAAAAAATATTTTTCCTATTTTAAATATTTTAAACTTCCAAATATCAATTATTTCGGAGCTTCGGTTCTTCAATAATTCATAATAAATAGCCCTTTTATCAGAAAATTCGAATCTTGCGATTTTTTATAAGAAATTCAATTCTCTACAACTTTGCGTAAGAAAGTTTTTCCAAATTCCAAATGAAATTGACCAAAATCCATAAACAGACGATTTTACAAGCTATAATCAAATTTCTAATAATAATTGTGTCCACCAACACAAAAAAATATGTGTTAAACATTTAATGCCACAAAAATACTCTTCCTCCTCATATACTCATATATCCCACATTCATTATAAAATATCACCATTATTATATTATTAAAATATAATAATATATTTAAATGAATTATTTTATCAGAAAAAGATAAAATTTTAATTTTCAACAATTGTCACTTTAAAAATTTTCTCCATCTATATCCACATAAAATCAATATTTTCCTCATCATATAAATCAATAATTAATTATTCACAAATAATATTACAGAATCACAAGATCGCAAACCAGTGCCGCTCCTGTGAAAATAGGGGGCTTTCCAATAAGGATCTCTCCTTACTGGCGCGCAATTAGGTGACCAAACCTCTCCTTAGACAGAACTTTCTAGACATTGCCAATAATGTTATCCAATAATATTATTCAGATAATATGAATTATTGCTCCGATAATGGAAAATATTGTGTAATGACAATTTATTGAAATAATAGTAATATAAAATATCAATGCAGCAATTATTGAATCAATAAAATAAAATAATCGAATAAGAATTATCAGAATAATTATTGAGTAGTGCCTTCTTACGTAAGAATCAATAATTGGTGCAATACCGCAAAGCTATTGTTCAACAACGCCAGATTAGTGTGTTTTTTTAACCACCGGGGTATTCCAACAAGATAATTGTAATAACTACGCCGTTATTTATAAACAACTTATATTTGTCGCTTTCTTCATCCAATCGCTTTTACATTATGGGGCCCACAAAATATCAAGGCCGTCAGCATTTAATATTCCCCGAAGCAATACGAATATTCCACGACCAAACGAATATTCCCCGAATAATAATGAATATTTTATAACCACTTGCTTATTCAAAATATTTGCGTATTTTACCCATAACTATCCACATTAATCAAATCAACCCTTACTATTTCAAAATAATAAATAGAGGAAAATAAATTTCATTTATTAATAATTTGGGGTCTTACAACCTCCCTCCTTATGAAATTTCGTCCTCGAAATCGACGTGACGACTGGTGTTTTCAAAAGATGAGAATACCTCGCTTTCATTTTCGCTTTCAACTCCCGTGTCATTTCCTCAATAAAGATAGTTTCTCCACAAAACTTTAACTTGTGGTATAACCTCAGACATAGGACATGTTCTTTCCTATCCAAGATCTTGACAGTACCTCCTCGTATGTTAAGTCTTCTGGCTATCTCGTCCGGTTCTAACTCAATGACATGGTTCGGGTCATCCACATATTTACGTAACATCGATACGTGAAAAAACGTTATGAACACGCCATCATACTTGGCGGTAAAAATGAGTCTATAGGCCACGCTTCCTATTCGATCGAGAATTTCAAATGGATTAATAAATCGAAGGTTTGAGCTTTCCTCACCTCACCGATTCTCGCTTTTGAAATAACAACTTCTTGCACCTCCTTCTTCAAATTCATCACTCGTAGGTGTGTAGCTTGAATAACTTTTAACTTTATCGATTAAAGTCGATTATACTCAGATATCATCACGCAAGTACCTAGAGTTTTCATCTCCATCTCTATTATTTGTAACTTATACGAAATGAGTTTTTGACAATATCGTACTCAGATTTGTATACGATCTTCTACTCAACACGCCACCTACCACGCTCGCTTTTCCGGATGGCATGGTCGTAAACATGTGCTTGAAATGAGTCTCCTCTTGAGTTCTTCAAGCTCTTCCCACATTCCTTGCTCCATTCGAATTTTGTATCTCTACGTCAGTCACCGTTAATGGAATAGCGATTCGAGAATATCCTTCAACGAATCTCCGATAATAACCAACTAAGCCTAAAAAGCTACGTATTTCGATTACCGACTTAGGTTGTTCTCAATCGTGACTTATATCCCAACCTTGGATAACACGCTACAATGACACCTATCGCTTTTACTATCGCATCTAATATGGTGTCCCCTACGGAGAGTCCGGCTTTGGTGCATTCCACAAAGGAAGTCACCAGATAAAGGCTCAGTACCAAATTTATAGTTGAATTTTTAACTCCTCGAAGTTCAATAGAGCCATTCGATATGAGATTTTAGAAATGAGTTTTGTACCGGGTTCAAAGTTGATACAAAATTTAATATCGTGCTTTGGGAGTAAGCCAAGAAATTCTTCAGAAATACGTCGGAAAAAATCAATAACAACAGAATATTATTCAAATCGACGTGTCTTTATTCAAATCCATAACATGGACTAAGAACTTGACATCCGTAATAAAAACGAATGACTTCATGGCTTGATATGAAAATGTTTGACTACAATGGTTTGATTGCTTGAATTCAATAACAAAGTTGCTTAAGAATATGAAAACTAACAACCTTACGAAAGTAATCAATTTCGGCATGATGAGTAGTTAACCTTAAAATCACATCAAAAACAAATATCTTTATAGAAATAAGGTTAACAGGTAATGTGATAGTGCCAACCTGAATCAAGCAAGATTTCTAAACAACGGATGTAATGAAAGTTTCTCCTAACAGAGTCTCCATAAATAGGTTAAAGTTTAATTTCTCCGTAGTCAAGTTCAAACGTTGAGCGCAAGCAAGAGAGATAAAAGAATGGGTAGAACTGGTATCTAGTAAGGTATAAACTTTGCAAGAATTTATAATTAACTAACCCGTGCTAACTTCGTTCGGGTTCCTCGCATTTTGATTCGGCCACGACAAACGCTTTTCCAGAATCGCCGACTTTGACTTTTCTCGGGACATCTTTTGAGTCACCATTCCCACTGGATCTGGTTTCGATATCGTATAATCTCGAGCGATATGTCCTTCTTTTCCACAATTATAGCATACCTTAAACTGTTGTAGGGGGCGTTTGATATATGTCCCTCTTTCCAAGATTTGTAACATACGACCGGTGGTCTTTCTCCTCCTTGGAACCGGGCTTACATCAAGGCGCGACGCTTTCACATGGTCGTTGTTGAATCTCCTCTTTTAAAATCTCCTCCCGACTCGCTTTTCTATTTTCATGGCCATGATTACCACCAGAGTAGTTACCATTTTTGTCCGTCTTTTTCTTTCTCCGCTGGTTATCGTTATTCTGATGATCGCTATCTTCTTGATGATCCTCGGTTATGGTCCCTCGGTTGAACGTACTCATTATCTCGCTTCTAACAACCGAGCCCCTCGCTGACAACATCTCAATAGAGAGAAAATTTATGAGAAATGAGATATCGACGTATCGCCGGTTTCAAACCTCTCGTAAACATCCGCGTCATACGCTCCTCATTCTCCACCAAATGAGGTGTAAACTCGATACCTCCGCTAACTTCGCCTCGTCTTTGGGACACCGCCATGTTATTCTCGCTCCCGCCTAATAAACTCCACTTCCTTCATATGACGAATACTTTCGTGGAAGTACTTGTCATTGAACTGCTTTTTCAAACGTCTCCCATGACATGCCGAAAGTGCAACCGGATGGGTACGCTTCACGATTCCCACCAAGAATCGCCTCGCCACGGAACATAAAGGTAAAGGTGGCGAATGGAACCTTCGTTCCTCCGCATCCCAAGACATCGAATATCTTGGTAATTTGCTTGACCCATGTTTCCGCCATGATCGGATCCGGCTTTCCCTTAAATTCGTGGTCCCAACTCTTTGAATCGCTTGGTCATTGTGACAACCCGTGAATTGCTATCATTTCCTCCTCAGATTTTGAACACGAGTCTCCTCGTCTCGATTTTGCATGAATCGCAAAAGCTTCTAAACATCCCCTCGCTCATCATCTCGCTTTCGAAGGGTGTTGTTCACGGGAGGTACATTGCCACTGTTGCACGCGTTCTCCTCGTTGGTAAAATGCAGCATCTCCACGGTCTCATTTACTCCATCATAATAATATTCTCAGTCGACATTCTCAAATACTATCATAAAACAAGGGTTAATTAAGGAAATCAATATATCACATAATATCCCTATATACTAACCAACTAACAAATAAGCTTAGGTAGGACACACTAGCAAAGGATTTACTCGTCTCTCCCTCCTAGTTCTATTCCCCGATCTCCGCCAGAGATCATATCCCTAAGCTCGATACCAACCGTGACGCCCCCAAAATAGGTCCATTCCATCCAACCCATTCTTGAGTCGCCAAATACATGGTACAGAAATAACTACAACTTTATTAATACATTTGTCGTGCAAAATACGACAACATATATACTGTGAGTTTAAATACAATTATTGTCTTCTAGATAATATACATACCCAAATAAATCCTCATCACAATTATTTATACATTATTTTATAAAAATGGTGAGGACTACTAAACAACTCTCTCTAGAACCTTCATTCCATACCCCAACTAGTACTCGCTACATTCTCGCCTCCTGAGAAGAAAAATGGAACAAAAAGGAAAAGGGTGAGCTCAACTAGCCCAGTAAAGAATATTATGACTAAGATAATATACAACAAATTATCGTTAGTCTTCAACAGGAAAAAATCTAATAGAATACAATAGACAACCAGTTTTAAATCAACAACTGCAGTGGAAACAACAATTCATTAGAAGAGTTAAGTAGAGAATGCAAACTACTATCTTCTATATATGACTTTAAAACTTCATCGTCGATATTTTATCCCTGTAACATCAATCAATATATATCTGGAATCAAATATTCATCTTTGCACTACGGGCCAAAGATATTCATCAGTTGGTCATGTTCGTCTAAACACCTGTTCATCTTTGCACTACGGACCAAAGATATTAATCAGTAGGTCATGTTCATCTCAACACCTGTTCATCTTTGCACTACGGGCCAAAGATATTCATCAAGAAATCATTCATCTTTGCACTACAGGCCAAAGATATTCAGTAATATCATCATTTAAGACTGAGGATGATGAAAAATATTTCAAAGAAAACGAATCCAGTGAAACAAAAGAACAAATATTAAGGATTCGTATTTTAAACAATCCAAGTTCAAAAATACTTCATAAGTAATCAAAGTGGAGTAAAATTCAAGAATGATCAAAACATGGATACAATCAAAGCTAGTATCCATAATAGATATTTTGACACAAAAAGAAATTTGATTTTTCTATGAATAATGGTCCGATTCGTGAATAATAGTCAGATATCGTGAATAAGGTCGTATATCGTGAATAGTAACTCTCGACACCAAAAGATAGAAATTTCACAAAAAAACATCTTCACGCTTCGTGAATAGTAATAGTACTCGTGAATAGAACTACTCGTGAATAAGTAACTCGTGAATAGTAACTCATGAATAGTAACTCCGACGTGAAAAAGTTCCAAATATGATAAAAATTTCCAACCAATATTTCGGCATAATGATATTGAAGAAATAATATCATTTTCGAATAAAATAACATCCCTTACCTCGAAAGATCAAGATTTCTAAATTTGAAACACCTGGATATAGGCTACGACTTGAACTTGCACCAGATATAGCAATACTCAAAATATACTCAAAATACTCACAAGAATACGCCGATAATATAGAGAGAAAAACTTCAGCCGTGTGATTTTCAATTCTAACCTAAGCACCCTATTTATAGGAAATTGCTTGAACACCAAAAATGTAAAATTTAATATAATAATATTATATATATTACAAATTCTCTACGCACATTTTGACAACTGATTTCAGCTTATATCTTCACATGCTAGGGCTGCCCACAAAACAAAAAAAACGTTTTTCCTATTTTAAATATTTTAAACTTCCAAAAATCAATTATTTCGGAGCTTCTGAACTTCAATAATTCATAATAAATAGCCCTTTTATCAGAAAATTTGAATCTCGCGACTTTTTTATAGGAAATTCAATTCTCTACAACTTTGCAGAAGAAAGTTTTTCCAAATTCCAAACAGAAATTGACCAAATCCATAAACAGACGATTTTACACATGCTATAATCAAATTTCATCAATAATTGTGTCCACCAACACACAAAATATGTGTTAAACATTTAATGCCACAAAATACTCTTCCTCCTCATATACTCATATATCCCACATTCATTGTAAAATATCACCATTATTATATTATTAAAATATAATAATATATTTAAATGAATTATTTTATCGTAAAAAGATAAAATTTTAATTTTCAACAATTGTCACTTTAAAATTTTCTCCATCTATATCCACATAAAATCAATATTTTCCTCATCATATAAATCAATAATTAATTATTCACAAATAATATTACAGAATCACAATCTCGCAACCGTGTGCCGCTCCTCAGAAAGAGGGGGCTTTTCCAATAAGGATCTCTCTTTACATGCGCCGCAATTAGGTGACCAAACTCTCTCCTTAGATGTAACTTTCTAGACATTGCTAATAATGTTATCCAATAATATTATTCAGATAATATGAATTATTGCTCTGATAATGGAAAATACTTTGTAATGACAATTTATCAAAATAACAAGAATATAAAATATCAACGCAAAGAATTATTGAATCAATAAAATAAAATAATCGAATAAAGAATTATCGTAATAATTATTCAAGAGTGCCTTCTTACGTAAGAATCAATAATTGGTGCAATATCGTGTGCTACTTGTTAAACAACGCCAGATTAGTGTGTTTTAACCACCGGGTATTCCAACAAAGATAATTCAGTAAATAACTACGCCATTATTTATAAACAACTTATATTTGTCGCTTTTCTTCATCCAATCGCTTTTTTAGTTATGGGGCCCACAAAAGATCTGCTACCGTCAGCATTTAATATTCCCCGACAAAGATTTAATATTCCACGACCAAACGAATATTCCCCACAATAATGAATATTTTATAACCACTTGCTTATTCAAATATTTATGTATTTTACCCATAACTATCCACATTAATCAAATCAACCCTTACTATTTCAAAATAATAAATAGAGGAAAATAAATTTCATTTATTAATAATTTGGGGTCTTACAACCTCCCTCCTTATGAAATTTCGTCCTCTCGAAATTGACGTGACGATACACAGTGTGTTTGAAAAGATGAGAATACCTCGCTTTCATTTCCGCTTTCCAACTCCCGTGTCATTTCCTCAATAGCATGGTTTCTCCACAAAACTTTAACTTGTGGTATAACCTCGTCATAGGACATGTTCTTTCCTATCCAAGATCTTGACAGTACCTCCTCGTATGTTAAGTCTTCTGGATATCTCGTCCGGTTCTAACTCAATGACATGGTTCGGTCGTCCACATATTTACGTAACATCGATCGTGAAAAACGTTATGAACACGCGTCATACTTGGTGGTAAAAGCGAGTCTATAGGCCACGCTTCCTATTCGATCGAGAATTTCAAATGGATTAATAAATCGAAGGTTTGAGCTTTCCTCACCTCACCGATTCTCGCTTTTGAAATAACAACTTCTTGCACCTCCTTCTTCAAATTCATCAGCTCCGGTGTATAGGTTGAACAACTTTAACTTTATCGATTAAAGTCGATTATACTCGTATATCATCACGTGGGTACCTAGAGTTTTCATCTCCATCTCTATTATTTGTAACTTATACGAAATGAGTTTTTGACAATATCGTACTCGTACTTGTATACGATCTTCTACTCAACACGTCAGCTACCACGTTCGCTTTTCCAGGATGACATGGTCAAAACATGTGTTGAAATGAGTCTCCTCTTGAGTTCTTCGAAGCTCTTCCCACATTCCTTGCTCCATTCAAATTTTGTATCTCTACGAGTCAGCTGCGTTAATGGAATAGCGATTCGAGAATATCCTTCAACGAATCTCCGATAATAACCAATCGTCATGTGTTTTTACACCGACTGGTTCCGCTTTTATTATTTTGTTGGAACATCCTGCATGCATGTGTTTTTACACCCACTGGGTTCCGCTCTTTATTATTCTGTTGGAACATCCTGCTGCATGTGTTTTACAACGGACTGGTTCCGCTCTTTATTATTCTGTTGGAATATCCTATCTGCATGTGTTTTACACCGGATCCGGTTCCATCTTTATTATTCTGTTGGAACATCACAGCCGCTTGAAATTTCACCGACCGGTTCCGTTATTTATTATTCGTTGGAATAACTTTCTGCATGCGATTACATCGCATGCATTGTGATTTCTTTTGTTATTCCATTCTTTATTATACCTAGTTGGTTAAAACTTTGACTTCTATACTCCATGAAATTAGTGGAATATCCTTGATATTTGCGTTTCATCCAGTATCTTTTCATGAAAATATTCTTCTGATCATTCTTGAATTTTACTCTACAAAACAATGATCATATTGATAATTTGGACGTTAATAATTCTGGATAAAATAATTCTTGAACTTGTTTTATTGAATCCTTATATCATTGTCATCATCCTCATGTTTATATTTTTTAAAAGTCATCTCGTGGCTTCAGTAGTGCATAGATGGACTTGGTATGATTATGACCAGAGACTATTCGGTGTAATCATGACCGTAATGTTACAAATGATGTGGTAAAAATCCTCAGTGGCCGTAGTGCATTGATGGACAGTTGTTGGCATGATCATGACCATTAATGAATACACAAATATTCTTGGCCCGTAGTGCATGAATAATTGTGGTCGTGATACTAAAGAATATCCTTGGTCGTAGTGCAGGGGTGATTCGATGATGTGGAATATTTATTAAAGCTGAGTCTCAACTATAACAGTGATGAAAAACCTTTTAAAACCTAAAAGATAGTAGACTTTATTTTCTACTTGACTCTTTAAATGGATTGCATATTCCGCTGCAGTTAAACTGGTTGTCTATTGTATTTTATCAGTTTAACATTGTTGAAGACTATTGATAATTTATTCTGCATTATCTTAGTCATAATATTTCTTACTGGGCTAGTTGAGCTCACCCTTTCTTTCACTGTTCTCTTCAGGAAATGAGAATATATATATTTGGGACGAGTCGGGAAACGAGTGATGGTCCCGAAGATAGCATTAGTAGTCCTCACTATTCTACGTGAAATAGTGTGATAATAATTGTAATGAGGACTCCTTTTTGAGTTTGTATAATATCTAGTAGACGATATTTGTATTTAAACTCACGCTTTATGTCGTATTATACCTACGCTTATGTTAATAAGTTGTATTTAAATTACAGACCATGTAAGTGGCGACCCAAGATGGGTGATGTATACCTAATTTTGGGGGCGCCACATTTGGTATCGAGCTTAGGATATGATCCTGGCTAAGATGTGAGAATAGTACTAGGAGGGAGAGAAGGGAATACCTTCGCTAGTATGACCTACCTAAGTTTATGTGCTATTTTATTGGTTGGTCAGAAGATAGGGATAATTTGTTACATGACAATTAACCTTTTGTTTTGTGGCAGTATCTGAAAATGACATCTGAGAATGTTGAGAATAGCAATGGAGCGCAGGCGATCGTTGATTCACCACATATCAATAATCAGGATAATGTGCATCAGGAAGGCGACAATCCTCATGCAAACAACAACAT
The DNA here is from genome assembly GCA_020205615.1 of Panax quinquefolius. Classification (NCBI taxonomy): domain Eukaryota; kingdom Viridiplantae; phylum Streptophyta; class Magnoliopsida; order Apiales; family Araliaceae; genus Panax; species Panax quinquefolius. The sequence continues at coordinate 122,424,482 of CM035157.1, read as the reverse complement.
CGACCAAATGATGAATGATCAAATGTTCGAGGCTTTATACAATTTATGCAACAAAGAAAGTAGAACGACTCACATGTCCAAAACGTAGGTGGAAACACGGAAAACTCTCGGTGGTCACCGCTAAACAATTCAAGGAGCCGGGACCACCGAGTTTAAGGGAGGCCAAAACCACTTCAGCGGAAGCATGGATAAAGCAGATTACCAAGATATTTGATGTCTTGGGATGCTCCGAGGAGCAAAAGGTTCCCTTTGCTTGCCTTTTATGTTGCGCGGAGAGGCGGATTCTTGGTGGGAATCGGTAAAAACGTACTCAACCTCATTGTCTTCAAGATATCTTGGGAGAAGTTCCAGAGTCGTTCAACGACAAATACTTTCCCGAAAGTATTCGCCACATGAAGGAGGTGGAATTTATCAAGTTGGAACAAAACAATATGGCCAGGTAATACAATGATACGAGGCAAAATTTACGGAGTTGTCACGGTTTGCATCCCCACTTGTGGATAATGAAGAGAGAATGGCGCGAATGTTTTTAAGAGGTTTGAAGCCGGAGATACGTCAACATCTTATTTCTCATAAACTGTGTTTGTATTCAGATGTTGTAAATAGGGCTCAGTTAGTGGAACACGATAATGAGTCAACACAACTAAAAGAGAGCGCAAATTCAAGAAAAATTATAATACCGGCGAGTAGTCGTCATCGGTGACAACAAGCGTGGAGGGAATCAACGGGCCGATATGGTAACCACTTCTATGGTAATCGGGGCAAAACAATAAGAATGGACATTTCAAGAAACGGAGATTCAACAATGGTGGAAAGACGTCAGCACCAGCACCCATTGTTAAGGAAGGAGAAAGACCACCTATCATATGCTTCAAATGCGGAGGAGAGGGACACATCAGTCCAAACTGCGTCATGTCGTCCAAAGCATGTTATAATTGTGGAAGAGAAGGTCACTTAGCTCGATTTTGTCGTTTACCGAAGACAAATTCAGCTAGGATGGAGGCACCAAAGGCCATCCCAGAAAATTCAAAACCCAGAAGTCTGAGAGCGCGTTTGTTGTGACCTCCCAAAGAGCAAGGAATCCGAATGAGGTCATCACGGGTAAGCTTATCATAAACTCTAATGAAGTCTATACTTTATTTGATACCGGTTCTACCCATTCTTTTATTCTCCTACTTGCGCTCATCGATTAAATTTGACTCCGGAGAAATTAGACTTTGACTTATCTGTGGAAACTCCATTGGGAGAAACCTTCATTACATCCACTGTTTATAAGTCTTGTTTGGTTCAAATCGGTACCCTCACATTACACCGTCGATCTTATTTCATTAAAAATACTTGCATTTGACGTGATTCTAGGGATTGATTGGTTAACTACTTATCATGCAAAATTGATTATTTTCGTAAGGTTGTTAGCTTTCATATTCCTAATCAACCTATTATATCTAAATTCAAATGACCAAACCATTAAAATCAATCACGGTCATCTCAAGCCATAAAGCTATTCGCTTATTGAAAAACGGATGTCAAGCTTTCTTAGCTCATGTCACGATTTTAAATAAAAATACGCCGCTTTTAAACGATATTCCTATTGTTAATAAATTTCCCGACGTATTCTCAAGAACTTCCTCGCCTACCCCGAGGCGTGAAATTGAATTTTGTATCGACCTTGAACCCGTACAAAACCTATTTCCAAAGCCCCATATCGAATGGCTCTATTAACTTCGTGGAGTTAAAGACCCAACTGCGCAGGAATTGTTAGACATTGGCTTTATTCGTCCCTAGTACTTCTCCTTGGGGTGCTCTGTTCTATTCGTGAAGAAGAAAGATGGGAGTATCGACTTTGTATTGATTATCGGGAGTTGAATCATGTCACCATCAAAAATAGGTATCCATTGCCACGTATTGATGACTGTTTGACCAACAGCAAGGAGCCAAATTCTTTTCAAAGATTGATCTTCGTTCCGGATATCACCAATTGAAGATTAGAACCGCCGACATTCCAAAGACGACTTTGAACTCCTCCAGACGGGCATTATGAATTCCTAGTCATGTCCTTTGGATTGACTAATGCTCCTCGCCGCCTTCATGGATATGATGAACCGAGTATTCAAGGAATATTTAGATCACTTTGTGGTCGCTTCTTTATTGATGACATCCTTATTTATTCCAAAAGCCGTGAAGATCATGAGCAACACTTGAGGTGACACTCCAAAAGCTTCGTGAATATAAGCTTTATGCCAAGTTGAAGAAATGCGAGTTCGGCTTGAAGAAGTAGCATTCCTTGGGCACGTGGTATCAAGTCATGGAATATCTGTTGACCCAAAGAAAGATTGAAGCTATTCAAAGTCGGGAACAACCTAAATCGATGATCAAGTCGTAGCTTTCTCGGTTTAAATTTGGTTATTATCGGAGATTCGTGGATGGATTTTCTCGAATCGCTACTCCATTGACTCAAATTGACTCGGAAAGATACAAAGTTCGGTTGGAGCGAAGAATGTGAGAAGAGTTTTCAAGAACTCAAGAGGAGACTTATTTCAAAGACTGCTCGACAATACCATCCGCCTCGGAGGGATTTGTCATCTATATAGTGATGTTTCGGCAAAGGGTTGGGATGTGTTCTTATGCAACATGGAAAAGTTATAGCCTATGCCTCATGACAACTCAAAGAATATGAGAGAGAATTATCCTACTCATGATCTAGAGTTGGCAGCTATTGTCTTCACACTTAAAATTTGGAGGCATTACTTGTATGGGGAGAAAGTGGAGATCTTTACGGATCATAAAAGCCTCAAATATTTCTTCACTCAAAAGGAACTCAACATGCGACAACGACGTTGGCTTGAACTGCTGAAAGATTATGATCATACCATCCAATACCATCCTGGAAAAGCGAACGTGGTAGCCGACGATTGAGTAGAAAATCATATGCAAGTCACGAAAAGCGATATTGTCAACGCAAAGGCCCATTTTGTGTGACTTGCAAAGGATGGAGATAGAGTTAAAGACTCGTGGACGCATGTGATGATAGCGAGTATACGAGTAGAACCGACTTTAATCGATAAAGTTAAAGTTAAAGTCGCTTACGGACACAGGAGTTGATGCGTATGAGGAAAAAAAGTGCAAGAAGGTGCTATGCCAAGGAAGCAAGAATCGATGAAGAAGGAATACTTGAAGTCAACTCCGGACTTTGTGTTCCTAACGACCACGATTTAAAGTATAATATCATGATGGAGGCGCACAACACACCATTTGCAATCCATCTGGGGAGTACCAAAATGTATCATGATATTCGCCATACATTTTGGTGGAGCAATATGAAGAGAGAGATAGCTATTTGTTTATCTCAAGGTGTCTAACTTGTCAACGAGTTAAAGCGGAGCATCTAGTACCAAAAGGTCCATTGCAACCACTTGAAATTCCGTAATGGAAGTGGGAGCACATTACCATGGATTTCGTTACCGGTCTTCCTAAGTTTTCTCCGAGCATTGATGCGATTTGGGTCATTGTTGATAGATTGACCAAGTCTGCTCATTTCTTCTGGAATACGAGAAACTTATACACTTGAACGCCTTGCTGCTCAGTATGTACATAAACGAGATTGTAAGATCGCATGGTATGCCGATATCCATAGTTTCGATCGAGACCCAAGATTCACTTCACGATTTTGGGTTAGTTTGCAAAAAAGCTATGGGCACAGACTTACGATTTAGCTTCGGCATATCATCCTCGACATTTTACGGACGGACGGTGGAGAGGACTATTCAAACTCTTGAAGATCTATTAAGACTCGTGTCCTTGATTTCAAGGGGAGTTGGGACAAGTTCTTACCATTGGTGGAGTTTTCCTACAACAACAGCTTATCAAGCAAGTATTGGCATGGCTCCATTCAAGCGTTGTAGGAAGAAAGTGTCATTCTCCAAGATCTTTGGGATGAGGTGGGTGAAGCAACGCGTTGTTGGGACCGGAGTTGATACGTATGACTACGAAAAAGATTCAAACGATCCGACAACGTATAAAAACCTCACAAAATCGACAAAAGAGAGTTATCTTGATCTTCATCGAAAGGACGTGGAATTCGATATAGGAGATCATGTGTTGTTAAGAGTTGCTCCATGGAAAGGAGTTACAAGATTTGGAAAGAGAGGAAAACTTAACCCTCGATTCATCGGTCCATTTTAATCCTCGATCGAGTAGGAACTCGTGGCCTATAGACTCGCTTTTACTGCCAAATATGTCTCGTGTTCATAACGTTTTTCACATATCTATGTTACGTAAATATGTGAAAGACCCGAACCATATTATTGAGTTAGAACCGGATTTAAATAGCGGAAGATTTGACGTATGAAGAGGTTCTGTTCAAATTTTGGATAAGAAGGAACATATTCTACGCTCCAAGGTTATACCTCAAGTCAAAGTTTTGTGGAGGAACCACGATGTTGAGGAAATGACTTGGGAGTTAGAATCGAAAATGAAATCAAGGTATCCTTACCTCTTCAACATACCAGTATCGCATTCCCTAATTTCGAGGGCAAAATTTCATAAGAAGGGGAGGTTGTAAGACCCCAAATTTTATAAATAAAGATGAATTTTTCTATAAATATTATTTTTGAATATTATGGAATAAATTTGATATATTGTTATAGTTGTGGGTAATATTTATAAATTTTGCAAAGTATGCAAGTTGTTATAAAATATTCGTTTGGTGGGGAATATTCTTTTGTTAGGAATATTAGCGTATAATGGCTCAATCATTGGTGGACCCCATAATGTAATTATTGTTTGATTAAGAAAACGACAAAAATATTTTATAAAAATAACGGCGAGGAGGTGTTACCGTTAAAACCGTTGAACTACCCGGTGGTAAAAGTACAAGAATACGTCTGAAGTTGCATAGTAGCACACTTGTATTGATTATTGATGCTTACGTGAGAAGTCACTCACCTATGCTCAATTATTGCTATAGTAATTCTTTGCGATCATATCTCTTATATTATTGATTCAATTATTGTCACAATTATCATCCGTATAATATGTTATAGTATTAAATCAATAATTGAGACGACAAGTTATAAATGATTAATAATTGTTGAAAGATTAAATATGTGTTGATGAAAAAAATGATTTGTGGTAAGTTTGATTATTTTATGGGGGCTCATATGTCATCATCTAAGAGTCTCTTCGTCAATAGTAATTACCCTTGTGAATAGTATTTACCTTCAATCGATAGTAATTACCTTCGTCAATAGTAATTACCCTTGTGAATAGTATTTACCTTCGTCGATAGTATTTACCTTCGTTAATAGTAATTACCTTTACCGGACGTCGAACCACTTGTCGTTTCACATTACAAAAGTCCAAACCACTTGTCGTTTCACATTACAAAGCGTCAAACCCGATCGTCAAGCCACTTGCCTTTTCACACTAAGGTGCTAAGCTAGAAATCTTCTATAAATAGAGGCCTAGGGCTTCATTATTTTTCACAATTCATTCAAGCTATAGAGAGAAAAGTATAGAGAGAATAAGAAAGAAAGAAGAAGAGTATTTTGTTACTACACTTCACATTATTAAATCTCCTACCAAAAGTAAGGGTGTTATTCTTTCTTATTCATGAAGAGAACTGTTGTTATTCCATTGATTATTATTCTGCTGGAATAACTTTTGTATATATGGTTTTACCCTATACTTGGTGACATTCTTCTATTATTCTGCTTGGAACATCCTCATCGTGTGTTTTACACCGGACTGGTTCCGCTCTTTATTATTTTGTTGGAACATCTTTTCTGTGTGTTTTTTACACCGACTGGTTCCGCCTCTTTATTATTCTATTGGAACATCCTCGCTCATGTATTTTACACCCCCACTGGTTCCGCTCTTTATTATTCTCGCTGGAATATCCTATCTCGTGTGTTTTACACCGGATCCGGTTCCATCTTTATTATTCTCATTGGAACATCCTGCTTGGGTGTGAATTTCACGACTTCGTTCCGTTATTTATTATTACATTGGAATAACCCGCTGCATGCGGCCTATCGCATGCATTGTGATTTCTTTTGTTATTCCATTCTTTATTATACCTAGTTGGTTAAAACTTTGACTTCTATACTCCATGAAATTAGTGGAATATCCTTGATATTTGCGTTTCATCCAAAGATCTTTTCATGAAAATATTCTTCGATCATTCTTGAATTTTACTCTACAAAACAAGATCATATTGATAATTTGGACGTTAATAATTCTGGATAAAATAATTCTTGAACTTGTTTTATTGAATCCTTATATCATTGTCATCATCCTCATGTTTATATTTTTTAAAGTCATCTCGTGGCTTCAGTAGTGCATAGATGGACTTGGTATGATTATGACCGAGAGACTATTCGGTGTAATCATGACCGTAATGTTACAAATGATGTGGTAAAAATCCTCGATTAGTAGTAGTGCATTGATGGACGATTGTTGGCATGATCATGACCATTAATGAATACACAAATATTCTTGGCCCGTAGTGCATGAATAATTGTGGTCGTGATACTAAAAGAATATCCTCGGTCAGTAGTGTGTAAGGGTGATTCGATGATGTGGAATATTTATTAAAGTCGAGTCTCAAATTATAACAATGATGAAAACCTTTTAAAACCTAAAAGATAGTAGACTTTATTTTCTACTTGACTCTTTTAATGGATTGCATATTCACTGCAGCTTAAACCGGTTGTCTATTGTATTTTATCGCTTTAACATTGTTGAAGACTATTGATAATTTATTCGCATTATCTTAGTCATAATATTTCTTCTTGGGCTAGTTGAGCTCACCCTTTCTTTCACCGTTCTCTTCGAGAAATGAGAATATATAGCCGGGACGAGTCGGGGAAACGAGTGATGGTCCTGAAGATAGCATTAGTAGTCCTCACTATTCTGTGAAATAGTGTGATAATAATTGTAATGAGGACTCCTTTTTGAGTTTGTATAATATCTAGTAGACGATATTTGTATTTAAACTCACGCTTTATGTCGTATTATACCACAGCTTATGTTAATAAGTTGTATTTAAATTCTGTACCATGTAAGTGGCGACCCAAGATGGGTGATGTATACCTAATTTTGGGGGCGTCACACCCACAATCTACAACCCCAGACTTTACAAACATAGATTGGTAGATAGATTGATAAGGTGGATAGTTTGATGGATGGCACAGAGAGTTTGAGGGCTATCATCAGCGGTGGAGGTCGTCAGGTGGGTCTCTAAGCTAAAGGACTCCATTTTCCCTCCCTATGTGGAACTAGGACGGACATGGAGAGAAATATCTTACAGGGTCATTATAAAATTAAGTATAATTTAATTTAATTAATTATTTAGCTTACTTTCTCTCTCCTTGTCAACATTGATACATAAATTTAATTGATTACCACGCATTGCCACGTCATTCTTCTGTTAAATGGTTAACAGACATAGACGGCAAAATCACTTTTTGTAAATAATGTATGGTTCGATGAGTTGATCGTAAAAAAAATTAGTTCAGTGATGCATTTGTAAACCGACCCCTAGTAGAATGGGGAAAAGTGTATTTAATCCTATATATTGAACTATTAGGGACACAATACTATACAACAGTAAATAGATAACACAAAAAAAACGATGTGGTTTTAATCAGAAAACCGTCGTGGTTAAGGGTGTCATCTATTTGACACCCTTACACAACGTTTTTAAAACGTTGTAGTTAGACACATTATACAACGTTTTTTAAGAAAAAAACGTTGTAGATTTGTTTTCCATAAATTAGTAGATGCTTGGAAACGTTGTAGAAGTATGATTCCACAACGTTTTTTGGATAAAAATGTTGTAGTTTAATATATTAGACAACGTTTAGGCACATTTACACAACGTTTATAATGTGTCATCTATTTAGAAAGTGTCATTTATTTATACAAATATACAACATTTTTAAAATGTTGTAGATAAAAAAAAAGGTTGTGGTTCACCTATATTACCAATGCAGCTGCAATATGCTAATGTCATGATATATAGCTAAAAGGTCTAAATTCTCATTTGCCAAAATATATCAACCATTCAAAATACATCCCAATAATACCATTAGTTTATAGTTTTAAATTACTATATCCACAAAATATATACCAAACTATCCATATATACATCTCAAATTCACTTTTCAATCCACAAAATAAACCACAAAATAAACCAAACTATCCATAAAATTAAACTACTACCTAAGCATGTGCAAAAAAGCCTAGGTTCTCCCAAAATACGCCAGTAACTTTTGCTAAGAGAGATTGTATGCTACATCATGATTAGTGGATGATATTAGGCCAAGAGAAAGGCCAAGTGATTGCTCCTTGTAAAAAGAGAACTTCAGCCAATCTTGGGAAAGCAATGATACTAACACACAACACCAAACCAAAAAAACATAATAAATAATAATAACAGCACCAAACCAAAAAACATAAAAAAATAAATAACAATAAAAGGAAGTAGAGCTAACCTTTACAGAAGAACCTTTCAGATCAGATGTTTGCTTTACAAATGATGACTTAGAGATCCCCTCGATAAAGCTTGGACCCCTAGCACTAGCTGAGGCCTTCACTGAACTAGCACAAACATCAGCCATTGGGACATCCTGGTCAGAGGCAATGGTCGACCTAATTTTTTTTAAGGAAACTCTTTCAGATATATGTTCCAATGTTGAGGATATGTTCTGTAGAAGCCAATCATGAACTTGTGTTGCAGGAACAGGAATAGCAGGCATATCGGGATCTGAATTAGCAAAAAATGGAGCATTCTGGCTCAAGGGAATTCTCTCTGATCCTTTTTCACCAAAATAAATCAGAAACCCAAGGTGCTCAAACTTTTCTGTAGTTAAAACCTGACATAATTAGCCTAAATTAGCATATTATTATAGCAAGTATAATACATATTACACAATGTAGCTACAAACCAAAAGCAAATGCACACAACTGTAACTTATAGGTAACGTGAAAATCTTACAACTCATACTTAAAACCTAATTATATTTAAATGTCTTAAAGGACCGCTAAATAAAAGTAGTAAAATTAAGACATTGCCATTTAAATGGAAACAAAGTAGTCACACAACAGGAACAAGGTTTAAGAGGTTTGACAAGATTACTTTTTTATGTAATTTGAAGGAAAAAAAATAGAGAACATGCTAACAACTTAACGAATACCATAAGCACTGAAATGCCTAAGTATATCGCAAAGAATGAAGCTGAAGTTATACTTAAAGTTCAAACTAAAATATAGCCACACCTAACCAATAAAGCAGAAATAGGAAAGCGAAAAGTATACACCAAAGAAGTTCTGTAATTAGTTTTCACTTTTACCTCAGAATATGACAGATTTGGAAGTCTAAAGGTTCATGACCTCACCTGATGTTCCATTGGTTAGTTCGACAACACTCTTGGTGTCTAAATTCTGTTTATCATCAACTCCAGCACCATTCGCTGTCCAGTTGCACCAAATTTATCTGCTCCCAAGCCACTTTCCTACAACATTAAGCACTAGGTAAGTATTCTCTGTTTGAGCACCCAAATTGTAATCCCAACCCCATTATCAAAAATCAGAAGTAAACACAAATATGATATTCTAAGAGTCTTAATCCCAACCCCATTATCAAACTCTCATAACAAAACTGGTTAGTGCTAAAAAAATGAATTAAACATATAACAAGAAATTTCTTCAGATCTTTCCCTGCTGCAATGTCACGTAGGATTGCAAGAGCTCTGTTGATTTCAATTCTGAGGACAATTGCCACACTTAAGACAATATTCTCATGAAATATAACTTCTGGAAAGTTAGGTGGAGACCTGATAATGCAAGGAACATAGCACAAGGTATTAGATAACTTCAGATTGAACAACAAGAGTGTGAGAAACACTAACAAGCTTACTTGTTGATAAAGTTGGATGCATTTGACCATAGAAAAAGGACTGCCAGAGCCAGTATTAGGATATGACATACTAAAGTGAGTAAGTGGTATTCAATCAATTTGAAAAGCGCCCAAATAGCTGTGGCAAAACCAAGCACGCCAGCAGAAATCTTCTTGTTTCTCCATAGGAAATAATCATTGAACTTTTTTTCTCTTCTCTTCTCTTCTCTTCCTCCAAATGTTAAGATTTACTTCCCCCACTAACATATAGTAGTACTACAGCACTAATTAAATATTTTATGTAAAATCCCAAATTTTACGAATAAAAAATTAATTTTCTTGAAATATTTTTTTCAAAATTATGGTGTGGATTTGAGATAATGTTATAGTTGTGGGTAATATTTATAAATTTTGAAAAGAATGCAAGTTGTTATATAATATTCGATTGGTCGGGGAATATTCTTTTTGTCGGGGAATATCCGTACAACAGTACAATCATTGGTGGACCCCACAATGAAATTATTGTCGGATTGAGAAAACGACAAAAATATTTTTATAAAAATAATGGCGGAAGTTTTACCGTTAAAACTATTGAACTACTCGGTAGTAGTAAAGTACGATGTCTGGCGCTGCGGTTGCATAGTAGCACACGGTATTGATTATTGATGCTTACGTGAGAAGTAACTCAGTTTTGTTCAATTATTACTACAATAATTGCTGCATAGTAAAATCTTTTTATATAAAACAGAGTATTTTTTATAAAGTTTTATTTTATTTGATTATAAATAGAATATAAAATATTTTATTATGCATAGTGTTTGCATAGTGCCTACATAGTATTTGCATAGTAAAATCTTTTTATATAAAACAGAATACTTTTTATAAAGTTTTGTTTTATTTGATTATAAATATAATATATTATTTTTTATTATGCATAGTGTTTGCATAGTGTCTGTATAGTGTTTGCATAGTAAAATCTTTTTATATAAAACAGAATACTTTTATAAAGTTATTTATTTTATTAGATTTTAAATAATATATATATATATATATATATATATATATATTTTATTGCATAGTATCCTTTCCATTCTCCTATAAATAGGATGCTTAGTTAGAATTGAAAACACACTAAAAATTCAGAGAATTCTTCTTCCATAATCTTTAAGAATATCCTCGCCCTACCCGTCAGAATACTCTTCTTTTTAACGTAAGGGGTATTATTCTTTCGTATTCATGAAGAGAGTTATTTTCTTTCAATACTTGTAAGAGTTGTTATTCCATTCTTTATTATTATGTTGAATAACTCGCCTACATCAGCACCGCATACATGGTGAAATTCTTCTGTTATTCCATTCTTTATTATTCTGTTGGAATAATTTGTCTGTGCGGTCTATCGCATGCCTGGTGAATTCTGTTGTTATTCCATTCTTTATTATTCTGTTGGAATATCCTGTCTGTGCGGATTACGCATGACCTTGTTTCATTCTTTATTATTCTGTTGGAATATCCTGTCTGTGCGGATTACGCATGACCTAGTTTCGTTCTTTATTAGTCTGTTGGAATATCCTGTTTGTGCGGATTACGCATGACCTGGTTCCATTCTTTATTATTTTGTTGGAATAACCTGTCTGTGTGGTCTATCGCATGCCTGGTGAATTCTGTTGTTATTCCATTCTATATTATTCTATTGGAATATCCTGTCTGTGCGGATTACGCTTGACCTGGTTCCATACTTTATTATTTTGTTGGAATAACCTATCTGTGTGGTCTATCGCATGCTTGGTGAATTCTGCTATTATTCCATTCTTTATTATTCTGTTGGAATAACCTATCTATGTGGATTATCGCATGCATGGTGAATGATCCTTTGTATTCATTCTTTATTAAATTGTGGAAATGATATGTCTACGTGGATTACCGCATGACGGGTGAAAATCCATTTGCAGTTTCATATATTCTATTATACTCAGTTGGTTAAAGTTTTGGCTTCTATACTCCATGAAATTAGTAGAATATCCTGGATATTTGCGTTTCATCCAGAATCTTTTCATGGAAATATTCTTCTGAGCATTCTTGAATTTTACTCCACAAAGCAGTATCATGTTGACAATTTGGACGTTATTGGTTCCTAGATAAATTAATTTATAAATTTTTAAAATTTATTCTTGAACTTGTTTTATTGAATTGTCATCATCCTCATGTTTATATTGTGTTGAAAGTCATCTGTGGCATGTAGTGCATAGATGGATTTGGTATGATTATGACGAGGGATTATTCGGTATAATCATGACCGTAATGTTGCAAATGATGTGGAAAAAGTCCTCATTGGCCCGTAGTGCATTGATGGACAGTTTTTGGTATGATTATGGCTATGGATTCTCTTTGGCCAAGGGTGCAAAGAAGAATTATTTTATGGCATGATCAAAATCGTTGATGAAAACACGATTATCTTTGGCCCGTAGTGCATGGATAATTCGTGGTCGTGATACTAAAGAATATCCTTGGCCTATAGCGTAGGGATGATTTGATGATGTGGATTATTTATTAAGTTGAGTCTCAGTGATAAAAGTGATGAAAAACCTTTTAAATCGTAGAAGATAGTAGATTTTATGCTCTACTTGACTCTTCTAATGGATTGCTTATTCCGCTGCAGTTGTTGATCTAAAACTTGTTGTCTATTGTATTCTATCAGTTGTTATACTATTGAAGGCTAAGGATAATTTATTCTGCATTATCTTAGTCATAATATTTCTTACTGGGCTAGTTGAGCTCACCCTTTCTTTCATTGTTCTCTTTAGGAAATGAGAATATAGCTGGGACGAGTCGGGGAATGGAGTGATGGTCCAGGATAAATGGCTTTAGTAGTCCTCACTATTCTACGAAATAATGTGATAATAATTGTAATGAGGACACCATTGAGTGTGGATATTGTCTAGATGATAATATTCTTGTTTAAACTCTCAGCTATGTTTTATCGTATTTTACACAATCGTTGTATAATTTAAGTTGTATTTGAATTTATGTACCATGTATCCGATGACTCAAGATGGGTGATGTATACCGCTTTTGGGGGCTTCACAACAGTATCAAAGCTTAGGGATATGATCCCTGGTGGAGATGTGAGACAAGAACTAGGAGGGGAGAGACGGGGAATTCCTTCGCTAGTATGACCTACCTAAGTTTATTTGGTATTTAATTGGTTGGTCAGAGTATAGGGATAATATGTGACATGTCAATTAACCCTTGTTTTGTGACAGTAAAATTGCATCTGAAAATGTTGAGATCAGGAATGAAGCACATGAGACCGTTGAGTCACCAACGATCAATACCCAGGATAATGTGCAACAGGAAGACATTAATCCTCAGGTAAATAACAACACCGATCAAATAATGAACGATGGGATGTTTAGAGGCTTTATTCAATTCATGCAATATCAGGTAAGAGAGACTCCTGTTCGAAATATAGGTGTAAATAATGGCAACCCACGGTCGGTCACAGCTAAGCAGTTCAACAAGCTGGGACCACCGGAGTTTTTGGGAAAGCCAGAACCACTTAAGGCGGAGACGTGGTTAAAGTAGATCACAAAGATATTTGATGTCTTGGGATGCTTCGAGGAGCAAAAGGTTCCCTTTGCCACCTTTATATTGCGTGAAGAAGCAGATCATTGGTGGGAATCTGTAAAACGTACCCAGCCTGACGCACTCAAGATGTCTTCGGAGAAATTTCAAGAATTGTTTAACGACAAGTACTTTCCTGAAAGTATTTTTCATATGAAGGAGGTGGAATTTATCAAGCTGGAGCAAAACAATATGACCGTGTCACAGTACAAGGCTAAGTTTGTGGAGTTATCTCGATTTGCATCCCATTTGGTCGATAATGAGGAGCGAATGATGCGAATGTTTCTGCGAGGTTTGAAACCCAATATATGTCAATACCTCATTTCTCACAAACTTTGTTTATATTAAGATGTTGTGAATAGGGCTCAGTTATTAGAGCACGATAATGAGTCAGTACAACCAAAAGGCAACAATCAACAACATGATAATAATTGTAACGGTGGCAACGACCATCGGAAAAATGATAACCATCGTGGGGGAAATTATCATGCCAAGAATGGTAACCACTTCGGTGGTAATCATGGCCAAGATAATAGAAGTGGAAATTTCAAGAAGAGAAGGTTTAATAATGATGGAAAGACAGCAGCATCAGCACCCGTTTCAAAGGAAGAAGAACGACCACCGGTCGTATGTTTTAAATGCGGATAGAAGGGACACATCCGTCCAAACTATACGCAGCAATCCAAAGCGTGTTTCAATTGTGGAAGAGAAGGTCATCTAGCTCGATTTTGTCATGTAGTGAAGTCAAGTCCAGCTGGGATAGTGATGCCAAAGGATGTCCCAAACAAGTCAAAGCTGGTAGTTTAAGTGAGAGTGTTTGTCGAGGAACCCGAACGAAGTTGTCACGGGTAAGTTAATTATAAATTCTTGCGAAGTCTATACCTTATTAGATATCGGTTTTACCCATTCTTTTATCTCTCTTGCTTTCGCTCAACGTTTAAATTTGACTCCGAAGAGATTAGACTTTGACTTATCTGTTGAAACTTCGTTAGGAGAAACCTTCATTACCTCCACTGTTTATAAATCTTGTTGATTCAAATCGTCACCCTCACGTTACCTGTCGATCTTATTTCTTTGAAAATACTTGCCTTTGATGTGATTTTAAGAATCGATTGGTTAACTACTCATGATGTTTTTCGTAAAGTTGTTAGCTTTCATATTCTTAACCAACCTGTTATGCGAATTCAAGCAACCAAATCACTAAAATCAATCACTGTCATATCAAGCCATAAGTAAATAGTCCCAAGCCTTTATCTGGCGACTTCCTTGTGTGGAATGCACCAAAGCCAAATTTTTCGTAGGGTACATTGTGAATAACGGTGGCAAGTTGATAGGTATCAGTGTGACATACTATCCAAGTCTTGGATGAGAGTCATAGTTTTGAATGATATTTCTATTGTTAATAAATTTCCTGACGTATTCCTAAAGACTTCTTAGCCTACCTCTAGAGAGTGAAATCAAATTTTGTATTGACCCCAGTACAAAACCCTTTTCTAAAACCCTTAAATATTTCTTCAACCAAAACAAATGTATTATGTGCTAAAGACATTGGCTCGAGCTATTGAAGATTACGATCGTACCATTCAATACCATCGTGGAAAAGCGAACGTGGTAGCTGACGCGTTAAGTAGAAGATCGTATGCGTTTACGAGTGCGAATATATGAACCTATGTGAAGAAAATGAATATATTATTAGAACCGAATTTAGTTGATAAAGTTAAAGCCGATTAAGCTACAGACCCGGAGCTGATGAACACGAAAAAGAAGGTTCAAGAGGGTGTTATTCTAGAAGCAAGAATCGATGAAGAGACGATGTAAGACCCCAGCTTTTATAAATAAAGATGAATTTTCTATAAATATTATTTTTGAATATTATGGAATAAATTTGATATAATGTTATAGTTGTGGGTAATATTTATAAATTTTGCAAAGTAAGCAAGTTGTTATAAAATATTCGTTTGGTCGGGGAATATTCTTTTTGTCGGGGAATATTAAATGCGACTCTCAATCATTGGTGGACCCCATGGCGGAAGTATTGTCGTAGTTAGAAAACGCGACAAAATTATCTTTCTATAAAAATAACGGCGGAGGTGTTACCGCTAAAAGCTGTTGAACTACCCGTGGGTAAAAATACGATACGCTGGCGTGGTTGCATAGTAGCACACTCAGATTGATTATTGATGCTTACGTGAGAAGTCACTTAGCTATACTCAATTATTACTACGATAATTATCGCATCATATCTCTTATATTATTGATTCAATTATTGTCACAAAGATCATCTCATATAATATGTTATATTATTAATTGAGACGACAAGTTATAAATGATTAATAATTGTTGAAAGATTAAATATGTGTTGATTAAAAATAAAATGATTTGTGGTAATATTTATTCAATCCTTGATGTATATAAAGAGTCTGTTATGAGACGTTTGTGGTAAGTTTGATTATTTTATGGGGGGCCCATATGTCATCATCTAAGAGTACCTTCATCAATAGTATTTACCTTCGTCAATAGTATTTACCTTCGTCAATAGTATTTACTTTCGTCAATAGTAATTACCTTTTTCAATAGTAATTACCTTCGTCAATAGTAATTACCTTCGTCAATAGTAATTACCCCTTCGCAAATAGTAGTTGTCTCTTCAATATTACCAAGAGTCATTTTGACCCTTCGTTAAGACCAAGAGCCACCCTCAGTTTTTCTATAAATAGAAAGCTCATTCCTTCATTATTTCTTACGAATTCACCAAAACTATAGAGAGAGAAACTATAGAGAGAAGAAGAAAAGTATTCGCTACTTCACTTTTCCAATATTCATTCTTCTAAGGTAGGAATATTATTTGTTGTACCGTAAGGGGTGTTATTCTTTCTTATTCATGAAGAGAACTGTTGTTATTCCATTGCTTATTATTACATTGGAATAACTTTTGTATACGTGGTTTACCCTATACTTGGTGACATTCTTCTATTATTACATTGGAACATCCTGTCATGTGTTTACACACGACTGGTTCCGTCTTTATTATTATTACATTGGAATATCCTCGTTCGTGTGTTTTACAACTGACCTGGTTCCGCTCTTTATATTATTATGTTGGAACATCCTCAGTATGTGTTTTTACACCGACTGGTTCCGTCTTTATTATTATTATTCTGTTGGAACATCCTGTCTGTGCGTTTTACGCCGGACCTGGTTCCGTTATTTATTATTCTGTTGGAATAACCTGCCTGTGTGGTCTATCGCATGCATGATGATTTCTTTTGTTATTCCATTCTTTATTATACCCAGTTGGTAAAACTTTGACTTCTATACTCCATGAAATTAGTGAAATATCCTTGATATTTGCGCTTCATCCAGTATCCTTTCATGGAAATATTCTTCTCGATTTCTTGAATTTTTACTCTACAAAGCGAAGATCATGTTGATAATTTGGATGTTATTGGTTCCTAGATAAATTAATTCTTGAATTTATTTTATTGAATTCTTATATCATTGTCATCATCCTCATGTTTATATTATGTTGAAAGTCATCTGTGGCCTGTAGTACATAGATGGACTTGGTATGATTATGACCAGAGACTATTCGGTGTAATCATGGCCGTAATGTTACAAATGATGTGGTAAAAATCCTCGATGGTAGTAGTGCATTGATGGACGATTGTTGGCATGATCATGACCATTAATGAATACACAACTATTCTTAGCCGTAGTGCATGAATAATTGTGGTCGTGATACTAAAAAAGAATATCCTCGGCCGTAGTGCGGGGTGATTCGATGATGTGGAATATTTATTAAAGTCGAGTCTCAAATTTATAATGATGATGAAAACCTTTTAAATCATAAAAGATAGTAGATTTTATTTTCTACTTGACTCTTTTAATGGATTGCTTATTCCACCGCAGCTTAAACTTGATGTCTATTGTATTTTATCGCTTTAACATTGTTGAAGACTAATGATAATTTATTCGCATTATCTTAGTCATAATATTTCTTCTTGAGCTAGTTGAGCTCACCCTTTCTTTCACTATTCTCTTCTTGAAATGAGAATATAGCCGACGAGTCGGGAACGGAGTAATGGTCCGGAGGATAGCATTAGTAGTCCTCACTATTACGTGAAATAGTGTGATAATAATTGTAATGAGGACTCCTTTTGAGTTTGTATAATATCTAGTAGACAATATTTTGTATTCAAACTCACGCTTTATGTAGTATTGTACACCTACGCTTATATTAGTAAGTTGTATTTAAATTACATACCATATATCGACTACCCAAGATGGGTGATGTATACTTATTTTTGGGGCATCACAACAGGTATCGAGCTTAGGGATATGATCCTCAGCTAAGATGTGAGAATAGTACTAGGAGGGAGAGAGGGAATACCTTCGCTAGTATGACCTACCTAAGTTTATGTGCTATTTTATTGGTCATTCGAATATAGAGATAATTTGTTACATGTCAATTAACCTTTTATTTTGTGGCGATTCTGAAAATGACATCCGAGAATGTTGAGAATAACAATGGAGCACAAAGCGATCGTTGATTCACCACATATCAATAATCGTGATAATGTGCATCGAAGGCGACAATCCTCATGCAAACAACAACACCGACCAAATGATGAATGATCAAATGTTCGGAGGCTTTATGCAATTTATCTGCAACAAAGAAAGCGAGCGACTCTGTCCAAAACGTGGGTGGAAACACGGAAAACTCTCGGCGGTCACCGCTAAACAATTCAAGGAGCCGGGACCACCGGAGTTTAAGGGAAAGCCAAAACCACTTCGGTGGAAGCATGGATAAAGCAGATTACCAATATATTTGATGTCTTGGGATGCTCCGAGGAGCAAAAGGTTCCCTTCTTGCCTTTATGTTGCGCGAGAGGCGGACATCGGTGGGAATCGGAAAAGCGTACTCAACTTCATTGTCTTGATCAAGATATCTTGGGAGAAGTTCCAGAGAGTCGCTTCAACGACAAATACTTTCCCGAAAGTATTCGCCATACGAAGGAGGTGGAGTTTATCAAGTTGGAACAAAACAATATGACCGTGTCGCAATACGAGGCAAAATTTACTGAGTTATCACGGTTTGCGTCCCCACTTAGTGGATAATGAAGAGAGAATGGCGCTAAATGTTTTTAAGAGGTTTGAAGTCGGAGATACGCCAACATCTTATTTCTCATAAACCGTGTTTATATTCGAGATGTTGTAAATAGGGCTCGTTAGTGGAGCGCGATAACGAAGTCAATGCAACTAAAAGAGAGCGGTAAGCAAGAAAATTATAATACCAAATGAGAGTAGTCATCGAAGCGGTGTCAACAAGCGTGGAGGTAATCAATGGGCCAAATATGGTAACCACTTCGGTGGTAATCGTACAAAACAATAAGAATGGACATTTCAAGAAAAGGAGATTCAACAATGATGGAAAGACGTCAGCACCAGCACCCGTTGTTAAGGAAGGAGAAAGACCACCTATCATATGCTTCAAATGCGGAGGAGAGGGACACATCAGTCCAAACTGCGCCATGTCATCCAAAGCATGTTATAATTGTGGAAGAGAAGGTCACTTAGCTCGATTTTGTTGTTTACCAAAGACAAATTCAACTAGGATGGAGGCACCAAAGGCCATCCCGTAAAAATCAAACCCAGAGTCTGAGGAGAGCGTTTGTTGTGACCTCCCAAAGAGCAAGGAACCGAATGAGGTCATCACGGGTAAGCTTATCATAAACTTTAATGAAGTCTATACTTTATTTGATACCGGTTCTACCCATTCTTTTATTTCTCCTACTTACGCCATCGATTAAATTTGACTCGGAGAAATTAGACTTTGACTTATCTGTGGAAACTCCGTTGGGAGAAACCTTCATTACATCCACTCGCTTATAAGTCTTGTTTGGTTCAAATCGGTACCCTCACATTACTGTCGATCTTATTTCATTAAAAATACTTGCATTTGACGTGATTCTAGGGATTGATTGGTTAACTACTTATCATGCAAAAATTGATTGTTTTCGTAAGGTTGTTAGCTTTCATATTCCTAATCAACCTATTATGCTAATTCAAACGACCAAACCATTAAAATCAATCACGGTCATCTCAAGCCATAAAGCTATTCGTTTATTGAAAAACGGATGTCAAGCTTTCTTAGCTCATGTCACGATTTAAATAAAAATACGCCGGTTTTGAACGATATTTCTATTGTTAATAAATTTCTTGACGTATTCCCAAGAACTTCCCGCCTACCCCCGGAGCGTGAAATTGAATTTTGTATCGACCTTGAACCGGTACAAAACCTATTTCCAAAGCCCCATATCGAATGGCTCTATTGAACTTCGTGAGTTAAAGACCCAATGCGCAGGAATTGTTAGACATTTGCTTTATTCGTCCTAGTACTTCTCCTTGGGGTGCTCTTGTTCTATTCGTGATGAAGAAAGATGGGAGTATCGACTTTGTATTGATTATCGGGAGTTGAATCATGTCACCATCAAAAAATAGGTATCCATTGCCACGTATTGATGACTGTTTGACCAACTTGCAAGGAGCCAAATTCTTTTCAAAGATTGATCTTCGTTAGGATATCACCAATTAAAGATTAGAACCACGACATTCCAAAGACGGCTTTAACTTCGAGACGGGCATTATGAATTCCTAGTCATGTCCTTTGGATTGACTAATGCTCCCTTTGCTTCATGGATATGATGAACCGAGTATTCAAGGAATATTTAGATCACTTTGTGGTCGCTCTTTATTGATGACATCCTTATTTATTCCAAAAGCTTCGTGAATATAAGCTTTATGCCAAGTTGAAGAAATGAGTTTCTAGAAATTGAAGAAGAAGTAGCATTCCTTGGGCACGTGGTATCAAGTCATGGAATATCTATTGACCCAAAGAAAGATTGAAGCTATTCAAAGTCGGAGCAACCTAAATCGATGACCAAAGTCGTACGCTTTTTCTTGTTTAAATTGGTTATTATCGGAGATTCGTGGAAGGATTTTCTCGAATCGCTACTCCATCGACTCAAATGACTCGAAAAGATACAAAGTTCGGTTGGAGCGAAGAATGTGAGAAGAGTTTTCAAGAACTCAAGAGGAGACTTATTTCAAAGACTTATTCGACAATACCATCCGGCTCGAGAGATTTTTCATCTACAAAGATGCTTCGGGCAAAGGGTTGGGATGTGTTCTCATGTAACATGGAAAAGTTATAGCTTTATGCCTCATGACAACTCAAAGAATATGAGAGGAATTATCCTACTCATGATCTAGAGTTGGCAGCTGTTGTCTTCGCACTTAAAATTTTGGAGGCATTACTTGTAGGGGGAGAAAGTGGAGATCTTTACGGATCATAAAAGCCTCAAATATTTCTTCACTCAAAAGGAACTCAACATGCGACAACAACGTTGGCTTGAACTGTTGAAAGATTATGATCATACCATCCAATACCATCCTAGAAAAGCGAACGTGGTAGCTGACGCATTGAGTAGAAGATCATATGCAAGTACGAGTGCGTTATTGTCAACGCATGAAGGCCCATTTTGTGTGACTTGCAAAGGATGGAGATAGAGTTAAAGACTCGAGGATGCATGTGATGATAGCGAGTATACGAGTAGAACCAACTTTAATCGATAAAGTTAAAGTCGCTTTCAAGCTACGGACTGGGAGCCGATGCGTATGAGGAAGAAAGTGCAAGAAGGTGCTATCTGGGAAGCAAGAATCGATGAAGAAGGAATACTTGAGTCAACTCCGGACTTTGTGTTCCTAACGACCACGATTTAAAGTATAATATCACGATGGAGGCGCACAACACACCATTTACAATCCATCCTGGGAGTACCAAAATGTATCATGATATTCGTCATACATTTTGGTGGAGCAATATGAAGAGAGAGATAGCGCTGTTTATCTCAAGGTGTCTAACTTGTCAACGAGTTAAAGCGGAGCATCAAGTACCAAAAGGTCCATTGCAACCACTTGAAATTCCAGAATGGAAGTGGGAGCACATTACCATGGATTTCATTCTGGGTCTTCCTAAGGTTTCTCAAGGCATTGATGCGATTTGGGTCATTGTTGATAGATTGACCAAGTCTGCTCATTTCTTACCGATACGAGAAACTTATACACTTACGTCTTGCTCGTATGTACATAAACGAGATTGTAAGACTGCATGGTATGCCGATATCCATAGTTTCTGATCGAGACCCAAGATTCACTTCACGATTTTGGGTTAGTTTGCAAAAAGCTATGGGCACGACTTACGATTTAGCTCGGCATATCATCCTCGATTTTGACGGACGATGGAGAGGACTATTCAAACTCTTGAAGATCTATTAAGACTCGTGTGTCCTTGATTTCAAGGGAGTTGGGACAAGTTCTTACCATTGGTGGAGTTTTCCTATAACAACAGCTTATCAAGCAAGTATTGGCATGGCTCCATTCAAGCGTTGTATGGAAGAAAGTATCGTTCTCCAAATCTTTGGGATGAGGTGGGTGAAGCAACGTTGTTGGGACCGGTTGATACGTATGACTACTTTAAAAGATTCAAACGATCCGACAACGTATAAAAACCTCACAAAATCGACAAAAGAGTTATGCTGATCTTCATCGAAAGGACGTGGAATTCGATATAGGAGATCATGTGTTGTTAAGAGTTGTTCCATGGAAAGGAGTTACAAGATTTGGAAAGAGAGGAAAACTTAATCCTCGATTCATCGGTCCATTTTTAATCCTCGATCGAGTAGGAACTGTGGCCTATAGACTCGCTCTACCGCCAAATATGTCTCGTGTTCATAACGTTTTTCACATATCCATGTTACGTAAATATGTGAAAGACCCGAACCATATTATTTAGTTAGAACCCAGACGAAATAGCGGAAGATTTGACGTATGAAGAGGTTCCCTGTTCAAATTTTGTATAAGAAGGAACATATTCTACGCTCCAAGGTTATACCTCAAGTCAAAGTTTTATGGAGGAACCACGATGTTGAGGAAATGACTTGGGAGTTAGAATCAAAAATGAAATCAAGGAATCTTTACCTCTTCGACATACCAGTATCGTACCCTAATTTCGAGGGCAAAATTTCATAAGAAGGGAGGTTGTAAGACCCCACTTTTATAAATAAAGATGAATTTTCTATAAATATTATTTTTGAATATTATGGAATAAATTTGATATAATGTTATAGTTGTGGGTAATATTTATAAATTTTGCAAAGTAAGCAAGTTGTTATAAAATATTCATTTGGTCTGGGAATATTCTTTTGTTTGGGAATATTCAGATGACTCAATCATTATCAGGACCCCATAATGGAAGTATTGTCGTAGTTAGAAAAGCGACAAAATTATCTTTCTATAAAAATAACTATGAGGTGTTACCATTAAAACCGCTTGAACTACCCTATGGTAAAAGTACAAAGAATATGTCTGGCGTGGTTGCATAGTAGCACACTAAGTATTGATTATTGATGCTTACGTGAGAAGTCACTTAGCTATACTCAATTATTGCTACAGTAATTGCTGCATCATATCTCTTATATTATTGATTCAATTATTGTCACAAGATCATCCGTATAATATGTTATATTATTAATTGAGACGACAAGTTATAAATGATTAATAATTGTTGAAAGATTAAATATGTGTTGATTAAAAATAAAATGATTTGTGGTAATATTTATTCAATCCTCGATGTATATAAAGAGTCATTATAAGACGTTTGTGGTAAGTTTGATTATTTTATGGGGGGGCCATATGTCATCATCTAAGAGTACCTTCACAATAGTATTTACCTTCATCAATAGTATTTACCTTCGATAGTATTTACCTTCAATCGATAGTATTTACCTTCGTCGATAGTATTTACTTTCAATCAATAGTAATTACCTTCTTCAATAGTAATTACCTTCGTCAATAGTAATTACCTTCGTCAATAGTAATTACCTTCATCAATAGTAATTACCCTTCAGGAAATAGTAGTTGTCTCTTCAATATTACCAAGAGTCATTTTGACCCTTCGTTAAGACCAAGAGCCACCCTCGCTTTTTATATAAATAGAAAGCTCATTCCTTCATTATTTCTTACGAATTCAATTGAAACTCTCAGAGAGAAACTATAGAGAGAAAGAAGAAAAGTATTCTCTACTTCACTTTTCCAATATTCATTTCTTCTAAGGTAGGGAATATTATTTGTTGTACCCGTAAGGGGTGTTATTCTTTCTTATTCATGAAGAGAACTGTTGTTATTCCATTGCTTATTATTCTGTTGGAATAACCTGTATACGTGGTTTATCCTATACTTGGTGACATTCTTCTATTATTCTGTTGGAACATCTTGTCTGTGTGTTTTACACCGGACCTGGTTCCGTCTTTATTATTATTCTGTTGGAACATCTCGTCATGTGTTTTACACCTTAACCGGTTCCGCCTTTTATTATTATTCTATTGGAACATCCTATCATGTGTTTTACACCGACCGGTTCCGCTCTTTATTATTATTCTCATTGGAACATCCACATATGCGTTTTACGCTTTGGACCGGTTCCGTTATTTATTATTCTGTTGGAATAACCTACCTGTGCGGTCTATCGCATGCATGGTGATTTCTTTTGTTATTCCATTCTTTATTATACCCAGTTGGTTAAAACTTTGACTTCTATACTCCATGAAATTAGTGGAATATCCTTGATATTTGCGCTTCATCCAAATCCTTTCATGGAAATATTCTTCTCAAGATTCTTGAATTTTTACTCTACAAAGAAGTATCATGTCGACAGCTTGGATGTTATTGGTTCCTAGATAAATTAATTCTTGAACTTGTTTTATTGAATTCTTATATCATTGTCATCATCCTCATGTTTATATTATGTTGAAAGTCATCGTATGGCACTCAGTACATAGATGGACTTGGTATGATTATGACCGAGACTATTCGGTGTAATCATGGCCGTAATGTTACAAATGATGTGGTAAAAATCCTCGATGGTAGTAGTAGTGCATTGATGGACGATTGTTGGCATGATCATGACCATTAATGAATACACAACTATTCTTGGCCCGTAGTGCATGAATAATTGTGGTCGTGATACTAAAGAATATCCTCGGTCAGTAGTGCGGGGTGATTCGATGATGTGGAATATTTATTAAAGTGAGTCTCAATATAACAAATGATGAAAACCTTTTAAATCATAAAAGATAGTAGATTTTATTTTCTACTTAACTCTTTTAATGGATTGCTTATTCACCGCAGCTTAAACTTGATGTCTATTGTATTTTATCGGTTTAACATTGTTGAAGACTAATGATAATTTATTCGCATTATCTTAGTCATAATATTTCTTCTTTAGCTAGTTGAGCTCACCTTTCTTTCACTATTCTCTTTCGTGAAATGAGAATATAGCCGGGACGAGTCCTGGAACGGAGTAATGGTCCGAGAGGATAGCATTAGTAGTCTTCACTATTCTATGAAATAGTGTGATAATAATTGTAATGAGGACTCCTTTTGAGTTTGTATAATATCTAGTAGACAATATTTTGTATTCAAACTCACGCTTTATGTCGATTGTTATACACTACGCTTATATTAGTAAGTTGTATTTAAATTCTGTACCATGTATCTGACTACCCAAGATGGGTGATGTATACCTAATTTTGGGGGCGTCACAGACGAAATCTCAACCCTCGATTTTATTGGCCCATTTGAAATCCTCGATCGAGTAGAAACTGTGGCCTATAGACTTGTTTTACTGCCAAATATGTTGCGTGTTCATAACGTTTATCACGTACCGATGTTACGTAAATATGTGGATGACCCGAACCACATTAATGATTTAGAACCTAACGAGATAGTGGATAATTTAACGTATGAAGATGTACCTGTTAAAATCCTGGAGTATATTCTACGCTTAAAGGTTATACCTCAAGAGTTAGAATCTTACGAAGTGTCCTTATTTGTTCGGCATACCAGGTACGTACGTAAATTTCAAGGGCAAAATTTCATAAGGAGAGAAGATTGTAAAATCCCAAATTTTACGAATAAAGATTTAATTTTCTCGAAATATTTTTTTCAAAATTATGGTGTGGATTTGAGATAATGTTATAGTTATGGGTAATATTTATAAATTTTGAAAAGTATGCAAGTTGTTATATAATATTCGATTGGTTGGGGAATATTCTTTTTGTCAGGAAATATCCGTACGATAATACAATCATTGGTGGACCCCACAACGGAATTATTGTCGGATTGAGAAAACGACAAAAATATTTTTATGAAAATAACGGCGGAAGTTTTACCGTTAAAAGTGTTTAATTACTCGGTAGTAAAAGTACAGTAATACGCGTGGTTGCATAGTAGCACACGGTATTGATTATTGATGCTTACGTGAGAAGTAACTCAGTTTTGTTCAATTATTACTACAGTAATTGCTGCATAGTAAAATCATTTTATATAAAACAGAATACTTTTTATAAAGTTTTGTTTTATTTGATTATAAATAGAATATATTAAATTTTATTATGCATAGTGTTTGCATAGTGCCTGCATAGTGTTTGCATAGTAAAATCTTTTTATATAAAATAGAATACTTTTTATAAAGTTTTGTTTTATATGATTATAAATATAATATATTATATTTTATTATGCATAGTATTTGCATAGTGCTTGCATAGTGTTTACATAGTAAAATCTTTTTATATAAAACAAAATACTTTTATAAAGTTATTTGTTTTATTAGATTTTAAATAATATATATATATATATATATAAGTAGAATATATTATATTTTATTACATAGTATCCTTTCCATTCTCCTATAAATAGGATGCTTAGTCAGAATTGAAAACACACCAAAAATTCAGAGAATTCTTCTTTTATAATCTTGAGCGTATTTCTTTAGAGTTTTAAGAAGCTTTGAGCGTAGAAAACAGTATAAGTTTTCTTCAAGAATATCCTCGCCCTACCCGTCAGAATACTCTTCTTTTTAAGGTAAGGGGTATTATTCTTTCGTATTCATAAAGAGAGTTATTTTCTTTCAATACTCGTAAGAGTTGTTATTCCATTCTTTATTATTATGTTGAATAACTCGCCTACGCGGGTACCGCATACATGGTGAAATTCTTCCATTATTCCATTCTTTATTATTCTCGTTGGAATAACCTATCTCGTCTTGATCTATCGCATGCCCGTAAATTCGTTGTTATTTCATTCTTTATTATTATGTTGGAATATCCCATGCATGCGGATTACGCATGACCCGGTTTCATTCTTTATTCTCGTTGGAATATCTTGTCGTGTGTGAGTGACCTAGTTCTCATTATTTATTATTCTGTTGAATATCCTCGCCTACATCGGATTACGCATAACCTTGGTTCCATTCTTTATTATTATATTGGAATAACTCGTCTGCATGCATACTATCGCGCATGCCCGTGAATTCTATTGTTATTCCATTCTTTATTATTCTGTTGGAATATCATGTCTGTGCGGATTACGCATGACTTGGTTCCATACTTTATTATTCTGTTGGAATAACCTGTCTGTGCGGTCTATCGCATGCCTGGTGAATTCTGCTGTTATTCCATTCTTTATTATTCTGTTGGAATAACATGTCTATGTGGATTACCGCATGCATGGTGAATGATCCTTTGTATTCATTCTTTATTAAATTGTGGAAATGATCTGTCTACGTGGATTACTGCATGGCGGGTGAAAATCCATTTGTAGTTTCATATATTCTATTATACTCAGTTGGTTAAAGTTTTGGCTTCTATACTCCATGAAATTAGTAGAATATCATGGATATTTGCGCTTCATCCAGTATCTTTTCATGGAAATATTATTCTGAGCATTCTTGAATTTTACTCCACAAAGCAGTATCATGTTGACAATTTGGACGTTATTGGTTCCTGGATAAATTAATTTATAAATTTTTAAAATTTATTCTTGAACTTGTTTTATTGAATTGTCATCATCCTCATGTTTATATTATGTTGAAAGTCATCTATGCCTATGGTGCATAGATGGACTTGGTATGATTATGACCAGGGATTATTCGGTATAATCATGACCGTAATGTTGCAAATGATGTGGAAAAAGTCCTCATTGGCCCGTAGTGCATTGATGGACAGTTTTTAGTATGATAACCGGATAGTTTTTTACTATAACCGGGTCGTTGCTTCCGATGGCACCTTTATAAGTAGACCCAAACACCTTGCTACCCAATATCTCAGCCGACGCCCTCAGCAAGTCCGCCAACTCAAATCTCTCCCGATCATCTCTCAAGAATGTTAGCTTCAAGCTATTGTTCTGACTACTACTATTACTCTTCCCATGGACCGACGGAGGATGATGTATAACAGGTGATGCCCCTACATCCATTTTGTCCAAATCATTGAACTACTTCAAAGGAGAGCATAATGTTCAAGGAATTCCATTATACCCATAAGCACGAAACAATCATTCACTTTATGCATATAGGAACTGATTCTAACATAAATTAGCTTGTTCATAAAAATTTTAAAAATAAAAGAAAAGAAAAAAACCCTAAACTTGATTATATAATGCTACTAGCTAGCAATAGAATCACATGTCTGCAAATGTGCTAATAACCATCAATGTTTGAATCCTAATAACTAATTTAGCATTTTGTCCCGCCTTTAGTTGGGTTATATCTAATCAAACACAAATTATTATTATTTTTTACTTAATTATATAAATCAACTCTAATGTTCTTACCTAGAAATGGGTAAAGAAATCACAATATTAAATTTTCGAATACCTTTTGGAGAAGCTGTTGTCAGAGGTGACGGTGATCTTGCTCTTCTCTCGGACGACGGAGACAGAATCACCCGAGCTCGGCCTTGCTGCCGACCCTTGATTCTCTCCGTAAGGAACTTTTTCAAAGAAAGCAATGTCCATAATTTTGTCATCCACCGGCTTTCCGCAGTCAATCACGAAGGTCGCTCCTTCTTCTTCCCTTGGCTCTGGCCGCTCCTCCTATCCCTTTACTCATCTTCGCTTTTCTTTTAAAATTAAATAAGCAATTTTCGAGATACATAACAATAATATATTTCATATAATATGCGAGATATATACATATATACGTCTCATGAATATAGAGAGAGAATAGCTCTTACCAGATTGAACTTTAAAAACAAATTGAACGTGAATCGAATATGGGATGTTTGTGAAGAAAAAGGAGGAGACTTTCGATCTACTATAAGAGAGAAAGAGAGAGAGAGAGAGAGAGAGAGAGAGAGAGAGAGAGAGAGAGAGAGAGAGAGAGGAGGGGGAAGAGGAGGAGGTCGTTGGTGAGAGAACGACGAAGGGATGAGGGTTTGTCGCCGCTGCTACTAAAGAGAGAAAATGGGAGAGAAAGAATGAGAGTTAGAAATGATAGAGAAGAAAGTACTCCTTCCGCGTTTCATTTCAAATTTTGACTTCATCGTTTTTTTTCCTCTCCGTGTTTTTTACATAGATAACGTTTTTTAAAAAAAATGTTATCTATTTAAAATAAAAAATTACCCTTATAAATACATAATATTTTTTTATATGTATGTACAACGTTTTGTTAAAAAACGTTGTAAAAAAAATACCACAACATTTTTTATAAAAACGTCATCTTTTAAGTGTTGTCTTTTTATGATTTTGTACTAGTGACAATGTGACGCCCCCAAAATAGGTCCATTCCATCCAACCCATTCTGAGTCGCCAAATACATGGTACAGAAATAACTACAACTTTATTAATACATTTGTCGTGCAAAATACGACAACATATATACTGTGAGTTTAAATACAAATATTGCCATCTAGACAATATCCACACGCAAATAAATCCCCATCATAATTATTGATACATTATTTTACAAAAATGGTGAGGACTACTAAACAACTCTCTCTAAACCTTTCATCCATACCCCAGACTAGTACTCGCTACATTCTCGCCTCCCCGAGAAGAAAAAAATGGAACAACAAGGAAAAGGGTGAGCTCAACTAGCCCAGTAAAGAATATTATGACTAAGATAATATACAACAAATTATCGTTAGTCTTCAACAGGAAAAAATCTAATAGAATACAATAGACAACAAATTTTAAATCAATATTCGCAGCGGAAATAATAATTCATTAGAAGAGTTAAGTAGAGAATGCAAACTACTATCTTCTATATATGAATTTAAAAGTTCATCGTCGATATTTTATCCCTGTAACATCAATCAATATATATCTGGAATCAAATATTCATCTTTGCACTACAGGCCAAAGATATTCATCAGTTGGTCATGTTCATCTAAACACCTGTTCATCTTTGCACTATGGGCCAAAGATATTCATCAAGAAATCATTCATCTTTGCACTAAAGGCCAAAGATATTCAGTAATATCATCATTTAGGACTGAGGATGATGAAAAATATTTTAAAGGAAACGAATCCAGTGAAACAAAAGAACAAGTATTATGGATTCGTACTTTAAACAATCCGAGTTCAAAAATACTTCATAAATAATCATACTGAAGTAAAATTCAAGAATGATCAAAACATGGATACAATCAAAGCTAGTATCCACAATAGATATTTTAGACGAAAAGAAAAATTTTCATTTTCTATGAATAGTCTTGTATTCGTGAATAGTGTCAGATATCGTGAATAGTGCCGTATATCGTGAATAGTAACTCTCAGACACCAAAAGATAGAAATTCCACAAAAAAACATCTTCACGCTTCATGAATAGTACTCGTGAATAAGAATCGTGAATAGTAACTCATGAATAGTAACTCGTGAATAGTAACTCATGAATAGTAACCCACATGAAAAAGTTCCAAATTTGATAAAAAGTTCCAACCAATATTTCAAATAATGATATTGAAGAAATAATATCATTTGAGAAGAAAATAACATCCCTTACCTCGAAAGACAAGATTTAGTTGAAACACCTGATATAGGCTATGACTTGAACTTGCACCGTATAGCAATACTCAAAGTATACTCAAAATACTCACAAGAATACGCTCGATAATATAGAGAGAAAACTTCAGCTTACGTGTGATTTTCAATTCTAACCTAAGCACCCTATTTATAGGAAATTGCTTAGAACACCAAAGCAGAAAATTTAATAAATTAATATTATAATTTTTTTCTACATCCTCCTACGCATCAAGCATCTGAATTCAGCAACATGACATGTGATAAAGATGCCCACCAAACACAAAAAACGTTTTTGTGAATATAAATATTTAAAACTTCCAAAAATAAATTATTTCGGAGCTTCGGAACTTCAATAATTCATAATAAATAGCCCTTTCATCAGAAAATTCGAATCTCAATGAGTTTTTATAGGAAATTCAATTCTCTACAACTTTGCGAGAACAAAGTTTTCCAAATTCCAAACAGAAATTGACCAAATCCACATACGGACAATTTTACAAAGCTATAATCAAATTTCAAATCAAGAAATGGGGTCCACCGACACACAAAAACATGTGTTAATCATTTAATGCAACAAAATACTCTTCCTCCTCATATACTCATATATCCCACATTCATTGTAAAAATATCACCAATTAATATATTATTAAAATAATATATTTAAATGAATTATTTTATCGTAAAAAGATAAAATATTAATTTTCAACAATTGTCATTTTAAAATTTTTCTCCATCTATATCCACATAAAATCAATATTTTCCTCATCATATGAATCAATAATTAATTATTCACAAATAATATTACGAGAATCACAAGATCGGCAACCGTGCCGCTCCTAAGAAAGAGGGGCTTTCAATAAGAATTTCTTCTTCTTGCGCCTTGAATTAGGTGACCAAACCTCTCCTTAGATGTAACTTTCTAGACATTGCCAATAATGTTTTCTAATAATATTATTCAGATAATATGAATTATTGTCTGATAATGGAAAATACCGTAAATGACAATTTATTGAAACAACAAAGAATATAAAATATTAATGCAAAGAATTATTGAATCAATAAAATAAAATAATGAATAAGAATTATCGTAACAATTATTGAGTAGTGTCTTCTTACGTAAGAATCAATAATTGGTGCAATACCGCAAATGCTTCTTGTTCAACAACGCCATTAGACAGTGTGTTTTAACCACCATGTATTCCAACAAGATAATTTGAGTAATAACTACGCCTGTTATTTATAAACAACTTATATTTGTCGCTTTCTTCATCCAATCGCTTTCGTTATGGGGCCCACAAAAGATCACTACCGTCGCATTTAATATTCCCAAACAAAGATTTAATATTCCACGACCAAACGAATATTCCCCGACAATAATGAATATTTTATAAACTTGCTTATTCAAAATATTTGCATATTTTACCCATAACTATCCACATTAATCAAATCAACCCTTACTATTTCAAAATAATAAATAGAGGAAAATAAATTTCATTTATTAATAATTTGGGGTCTTACAACCTCCCCTCCTTATGAAATTTCATCCTCGAAATTGACGTACGTACCTGGTATTTCGAAAAGATGAGAATACCTCGCTTTCATTTTTGTTTTCAACTCCCAGGTCATTTCCTCAATAGCATGGTTTCTCCACAAAACTTTAACTTGTGGTATAACCTCGATACATAGGACATGCTCCTTCCTATCCAAAATCTTGACAGGTACCTCTTCCTACGTTAAGTCTTCGGCTATCTCGTCCGGTTCTAACTCAATGACGTGGTTCAGGTCGTCCACATATTTACGTAACATCGATACGTGAAAAATGTTATGAACATGCGTCATACTTGGCGGTAAAACGAGTCTATAGGCCACAGTTCCTATTCGATCGAGAATTTCAAATGGATTAATAAATCGAAGGTTTGAGCTTTCCTCACCTCACCGATTCTCTCGCTTTTGAAATAACAACTTCTTGCACCTCCTTCTTCAAATTCATCAGCTCCGGTGTTTAGCTTGAACAGCTTTAACTTTATCGATTAAAGTCGATTATACTCGTATATCATCACGTGGGTAACTAGAGTTTTCATCTCCATCTCTATTATTTGTAAATTATACGAAATGAGTCTTTGACAATATCGTACTTTCGTGCTTGTATCGATCTTCTACTCAACACGCCGCCTACCACGTTCGCTTTTCAGGATGGCATGGTCGAATATGTCTTTGAATTGAGTCTCCTCTTGAGTTCTTTGAAGCTCTTCCCACATTCTTTGCTCCATTCAAATTTTGTATCTCTACGAGTCACCATAAGAATGGAATAGCGATTCGAGAATATCCTTCAACGAATCTTCGATAATATCCAACTAAGCCTGAAAGCTACGTATTTCGATTACCGACTTTAGGTTGTTCTCAATCGTGACTCATATCCCAACCTTGGATAAGACGTTACAATGACACCTATCGCTTTACTATCGCATCTATGGTGTCCCCTACGAGAGTCTCGGCTTGCAGCATTCCACAAAGGAAGTCACCGGATAAAGGCTTAGGTACCAAATTCTATAGTTGAATTTTTAACTCCTGAAGTTCAATATGAGCCATTCGATATGAGATTTTTAGAAATGAGTTTTGTACCGGGTTTAAAGTCGATACAAAATTTAATATCAGTCTTTGAGAGTAAACTAAGAAATTCTTCAGGAAATACATCAGGAAAAATCAATAACAACAGGAATATTATTCAAATCTGACGTGTCTTTATTCAAATCCATAACATGGACTAAGAAAACTTGACATCCGTAATAAACGAATGACTTCATAGCTTGATATGAAAATGTTTGACTACAATGGTTTGATTGCTTGAATTCAATAACAAAGTTGCTTAGAATATGAAAACTAACAACCTTACGAAAGTAATCAATTTCGACATGATGAGTAGTTAACCTTAAAATCACATCAAAAGCAATTATCTCTATAGAAATAAGGTTAACATGTAATGTGATAGTGCCAACCTAAATCAAGCAAGATTTCTAAACAATGGATGTAATGAAAGTTTCTCCTAACGGAGTCTCCATAAATAGGTCAAAGTCTAATTTCTCCGTAGTCAAGTTCAAACGTTGAGCGCAAGCAAGAGAGATAAAAGAATGGGTAGAACCCAGATTCTAGTAAGGTATAAACTTCGCAAGAATTTATAATTAACTAACCCGTGCTAACTTCGTTCGAGTTCCTCGCATTTTGACCGGTCACGACAAACGCTCTTCTAGGAACCGTTGACTTTGACTTTTCTGGGACATCCTTTTGAGTCACCATTCCCGCTGGACTGGGTTTCGATATCATATAATCTCGAGCGATATGTCCTTCTTTTACACAATTATAGCATACCTTAAACCTGTTGTGGGCGCTTTGGGGTGATATGTCCTCTTTCCCAAGATTTTTAACATACGACCGATGGTCTTTCTCCTCCCTTGGAACCAAATATTACTCTTGCCGACATCTTCACATGGTCGTTGTTGAATCTCCTCTTTTAAAATCTCCTCCCGACTCGCTTTCTTCTATTTTCATGGCCATGATTACCACCGAGTGGTTACCGCCTTTGTCCGTATTCTTCTTTCTCCGCCGGTTATCGTTATTTTGTTGACTACTATCTTCTAGATGATCCTCGGTTATGGTCCCTCGGTTGAACGTGCTTTCGTTATCTCGCTTCTAACAACCGAGCCTCATTGACAACATCTGAATAGAGAAAAAATTTATGAGAAATGAGATATCGACGTATCTGCCGTTTCAAACCTCTCGAAAACATCCGCGTCATACGCCCTCATTCTCCACCAAATGAGGTGCAAACTCGATAACTCCGCGAACTTCGCCTTGTCTTCGGACACCGCCATGTTATTCTCGCCTCCATCCTAATAAACTCCACTTCCTTCATATGATTTAATACTTTCGTGGAAGTACTTGTCATTGAACTATTTCTCAAACGTCTCCCATGACATGCTTTGAGTGCAAATGGATGGGTACGCTTCACGATTCCCACCAATGAATCGCCTCGCCACGGAACATAAAGGTGGCGAATGGAACCTTCTTCTCCTCCGTGCATCCCAAGACATCGAATATCTTGATAATTTGTTTGACCCACGTCTCGCTTTAATCGGATCCAACTTTCCCCTGCACTTACTGTGGTCCCAACTCTTTGAATCGCTTGGCTATGACCACCCGTGAATTGCTATCATTTCCTCCTCAGATTTTGAACACGAGTCTCCTCGTCTCATTTTGCATGAACTGCAAAAAACTTCTAAACATCCCCTCATTCATCATCTGCTCAAGGGGTGTTGTTCACAGGAGGTACATTGCCACTGTTGCACGTTCTCCTCGTTGGTAAGTACAGGCATCTCCACGGTCTCATTTACTCCAATCATTAATATTCTCAATTGACATTCTCAAATCATCATCATAAAATAAGGGTTAATTAAGGAAATCAATATATCACATAATATCCCTATATACTAACCAACTAACAAATAAGCTTAGGTAGGACATACTAGCGAAGGATTTACTCGTCTCTCCCCTCCTAGTTCAATTCCCCGATCTCCGCCAGAGATCATATCCCTAAGCTCTGATACCAACTGTGACGCCCCCAAAATAGGTCCATTCCATCCAACCCATTCTGAGTCGCCAAATACATGGTACAGAAATAACTACAACTTTATTAATACATTTGTCGTGCAAAATACGACAACATATATACTGTGAGTTTAAATACAAATATTGCCATCTAGACAATATCCACACGCAAATAAATCCCCATCATAATTATTGATACATTATTTTACAAAAATGGTGAGGACTACTAAACAACTCTCTCTAGAACCTTCATTCCATACCCCGACTAGTACTCGCTACATTCTCGCCTCCTGAGAAGAAAAATGGAACAACAAGGAAAAGGGTGAGCTCAACTAGCCCAGTAAAGAATATTATGACTAAGATAATATACAACAAATTATCGTTAGTCTTCAACAGGGAAAAATCTAATAGAATACAATAGACAACAAATTTTAAATCAATATTCGCAGTTGAAATAATAATTCATTAGAAGAGTTAAGTAGAGAATGCAAACTACTATCTTCTATATATGAATTTAAAAGTTCATCGTCGATATTTTATCCCTGTAACATCAATCAATATATATCTGGAATCAAATATTCATCTTTGCACTACAGGCCAAAGATATTCATCAGTTGGTCATGTTCATCTAAACACCTGTTCATCTTTGCACTATGGGCCAAAGATATTCATCAAGAAATCATTCATCTTTGCACTAAAGGCCAAAGATATTCAGTAATATCATCATTTAGGACTGAGGATGATGAAAAATATTTTAAAGGAAACGAATCCAGTGAAACAAAAGAACAAGTATTATGGATTCGTACGTTAAACAATCCGAGTTCAAAAATACTTCATAAATAATCATACTAAAGTAAAATTCAAGAATGATCAAAACATGGATACAATCAAAGCTAGTATCCACAATAGATATTTTAGACGAAAAGAAAAATTTTCATTTTTCGGTGAATAGTGCCGTATTCGTGAATAGTCTCAGATATCGTGAATAGTGTCGTATATGTGAATAGTAACTCCACACCACCAAAAGATAGAAATTCCACAAAAAAATATTTTCACGCTTCATGAATAGTACTTTCGTGAATAAGAACTTCGTGAATAGTAACTCATGAATAGTAACTTTCGTGAATAAGAACTCATGAATAGTAACCCCGACATGAAAAAAAGTTCCAAATTTGATAAAAAAGTTCCAACCATATTTTCAAAGATAATGATATTGAAGAAATAATATCATTTGAGAAGAAAATAACATCCTTACCTCGAAAGACAATGATTTAGTTGAAACACCTGATATAGGCTATGACTTGAACTTGCACCGTATAGCAATACTCAAAGTATACTCAAAATACTCACAAGAATACGCCGATAATATAGAGAGAAAACTTCAGCTTAAATGTGATTTTCAATTCTAACCTAAGCACCCTATTTATAGAAATTTGCTTAGAACACCAAAGCGTAAAATTTAATAAATTAATATTATAATTTTTTCTACATCCTCCTACGCATCAAGCATCTGAATTCAGCAACATGACATGTGATAAAGATGCCCACCAAACAAAAAAAACGTTTTTGTGAATATAAATATTTAAAACTTCCAAAAATAAATTATTTCGGAGCTTCGGAACTTCAATAATTCATAATAAATAGCCCTTTCATCATAAAATTCGAATCTCGCGCGTTTTTATAGGAAATTCAATTCTCTACAACTTTGCAGAACAAAGTTTTTCCAAATTCCAAACAGAAATTGACCGAAATCCACATACGGACAATTTTATAAAGCTATAATCAAATTTCAGTCAAGAAATGGGGTCCACCGACACACAAACACATGTGTTAATCATTTAATGCAACAAAAATACTCTTCCTCCTCATATACTCATATATCCCACATTCATTGTAAAAATATCACCGTTAATATATTATTAAAATAATATATTTAAATGAATTATTTTATCAGAAAAAGATAAAATATTAATTTTCAACAATTGTCATTTTAAAATTTTTCTCCATCTATATCCACATAAAATCAATATTTTCCTCATCATATGAATCAATAATTAATTATTCACAAATAATATTACAGAATCACAAGATCGCAATTATCTTTCTCTGAAAGAGGGGCTTTCCAATAAGAATTTCTTCTTGTGGCATGATTGCCTTAGACAAAACTTTCTAGAATAAACTTTTCTAGACATTGCCAATAATGTTTTCTAATAATATTATTCAGATAATATGAATTATTACTCCGATAATGGAAAATACCGTAATGACAATTTATTGAAACAACAAATATAATATAAAATATTAATGCAAAGAATTATTGAATCAATAAAATAAAATATCGAATAAGAATTATCGTAATAATTATCGAGTAGTGTCTTCTTACGTAAGAATCAATAATTGGTGCAATCACGTAATAACGCGATCCAATTCCAACAAGATTAATCTGTGAATAACTATTGCTTTAATTCTTCAATCAACATAATGTGTTATGTACAATGAAGTAATCTACTTGTTGGTCAACAACGCGTTTTAACCACCATTCTAATTCGTAATAATCAAATATTCGTTCAACATATTACGCTCATATCTTCAAGTTATATATTATTAGTATTTTGTGAGTATTTAGATACTTTGAGGTTCTTTGTTATAACAAGTTTCATTCGGCATCACTTATATAAATCGTGATTCTTCTTCATGTTGGAACTTTTTATCAAATTTGGAATTTTTTTTATTCGGGTTACTACCATGAGATTCTTATTTCACGAGTTACTTTATTGAAAGATCATTAATATCAAAATATCTAATGCGGATATTTCTTGAATTTTACACCACTATGATTATTTTTGAGGTATTGTTGGACCAAAAAAGAATCACGAATCTAATATTTCTTTGGATTCGTTTCTTAAAAATATTTTCATCATCCTCGGTCTTAAATGATGATATTATTGAATATCTTTGGCTGTAGTGCAAAGATGAATGATTTCGAAGAATATCTTTGAAGAGTGCAAAGATGATCAAGATATCTTTGGCACATGCTGCGATAGAATGAAGCGAATAATATTGAGATGAATATTGATTGATGATAAATAAATATTTTATAACCACTTTAAATTATTCAAATTCTATTTACATGAATTATATTTATTGATGGAAACTTGTTGTCTATTGTATTCATAACTATCCACAAACGAAATATTCTCCTGAATAATAATGAATATTTTATAACCACTTGCTTATTCAAAATATTTGCGTATTTTACCCATAACTATCCACATTAATCAAATCAACCCTTACTATTTCAAAATAATATATAGAGGAAAATAAATTTCATTTATTAATAATTTGGGGTCTTACAGACAAGATCAATGTTACTAGAAAATTTAGTCGAACCATAAAATCTCAAAATTTACCATTCTAATCATCCATTTATTCAATCAATAAAACTGAATGAGTTTCAAAGTTAAATACACAACAAATGGATATAAAACAATGATAGTAAATTCATATTTTTGTTCACAAAATCATAAATAAATTATCTACTTAGTGACAATCTAATCTGTGGCGGAACCAGAACATTTTTAGAGGGGGCTCAAAATATATCAGTAAAAAAATTATTTATTGACGCTTGGAGTGCTTCTTTCAAATTCATTTTGCTCAATTATAGTATTCCACAACATCATATTTCAACCATTGTCAACTTTTGAGTTGTGAGTCTAATGGCTTTAAATACACACACACACACACACACACACACACACACATATATATATATATATATATATATTTTTTTCCTGAAATATGGGACTATTAATCAGACTTTAAAATTTTTAGTCAACTGATTAGCTACGTCTATAGATAAATTATAAATTATAATATTATATATTCAAACCTTATATTACGTTCGGTCATCTTCCTCAAGACAATTGAGAGGAGTTACTCAAATCAAGAAAATGAATTAAGTTATTCTCATTTCCAAAAAATCGATGCCAAGATATGATTAAGTCAGTAAAACAAATGAGTGCAATCTTAATTAATTAATCATCAAACTTATTTAACATTATTTTATCTTATAGTAATATTGTTAATTTATTATAAGTAGAAGGACACGAGAAAGCAAATGAATTAATACCATCTCATAACAAAGATCAAGTTTAACTAACATTAGCATGCTTTAGATTCTGGGGTCAGGGGTCATATGACCCCCTACCCGCCTCCCCCACCCCACCCCACCCCCCCTACCTAGCTAGCCTCTAAATCTAATACTACTAAATTAGTCTAAAACATGGTCTGATAGGCAAAGAAATTATAACTACAATAAAATGTCCTATTTTAAATATATACATCGTAAATCATTTAACAACATATTTGCATAAAGCATTCAAGTCATTGATAATAGCATGTTTTATTACAATCTACTATTTAAGATTCAATGAAAGGAGAATCATTACATCAATCATAACTTATACTCCATATGAGTCTTCACAAGGAAATTGTAACAAAAATTGATATTCAAAAGAAGGTAAAGCAAATAAGCAAAGGCATGTACTGACGCCAAGATGTCTCTTTCTCTTTATCAACTTAGGTTTAATAGATAAAAATAAATTGGAGACATGAAATGTAATTTACAATTTATTATATTGAAAGTTGAGGATAATATGATAATTATAAAAATAGCATGTATTCTAATTTCTTTTCCGTCTAAATCAGACTTATTTTGGACTAAAAACTTTGACAAGAAAAGTGACCAAGTTTTCTATCCATTTCTTTTCTTTTTCGCTTATTAAAAAACTCAGAAACATATGAATTGGAAAGAAAACTTAAATTTTTTGTCCATTTTTTTTCTTTTTCGTCCCTTTTAAAACTTAGAAACAGAGTGTTAATATATCTTAACAACTCACATCTTTGTATTAAGAGGCCCTCTTAATATTTAAGATACAAATATGAG
Organism: Panax quinquefolius; assembly: GCA_020205615.1. Taxonomy (NCBI): domain Eukaryota; kingdom Viridiplantae; phylum Streptophyta; class Magnoliopsida; order Apiales; family Araliaceae; genus Panax; species Panax quinquefolius. Next base: position 122,384,496 of record CM035157.1, on the reverse strand, counting down.
TCAAAACTATTCAAAATACCTCTTAATACAAAGATATGAGCTGTTAAAATTCATTAAGAGGTGGGATATTAAATTGCATTGAGATGCAATCAAACACCAATTTTGATTTCCTGAGATAAAGCAACTGTGCAATATGACATACCATTAATTTCAACAATGAGTCATGTTATACATTATAAAAGTTTTACTTTAATTTATTCGATCTTATCGCATATACTTTGATCACGTAGGTCGCAATCTAATTTTTTCAAATATTTGTCGACACATGTATATCATTTTCCTTCAACACTAATATTCCTATTAATTAATTTTTAGTTCCTCTGTCTCGAAAAAATTGATTTAATTTGATTTTTTCAATATCAAATTGATCAATTTTGTAATCAAAATATATACCATTTTCTTGTAAATATATGAGGAGAACCATGTATATGAAACTATATCGAATTTACTATCACCTTCAATTTTCATATGTTTGAAAATATAAATAACTATCCTGAATTCTTTTTTAAAATTGATCCATTTGACCAGAAAAATTAAATAAACCAATTTTTGAAGGACTAAGAGAATAGTGAGTGTGACGCCCCCAAAATAGGTATACATCACCCATCTTGAGTCGCCAAATACATGGTACAAAATTCAAATACAACTTAATAATACAGCTGTCGTGTAAAATATGACAAAATAGAAACTGAGAGTTTTAATAAGAATATTGTCATCTAGACAATATCCACACTCAAAGGAGTCCTCAATACATTTATTATCACCCTATTTAACAGAATAGTGAGGACTACTAATGCTATCATCTGGAATGTCACTCCGTTCCCCGACGAGTCCCGACTACGTTCTCATTTCCTGAAGAGAACAGTGAAAGAAAGGGTGAGCTCAACTAGCCCAGTAAGAAATATTATGACTAAGATAATGCAGAATAAATTATCATTAGTTTTCAACAATGTTAAACTGATAAAATACAATAAACATCAAGTTTAACTGCAGCGGAACAAGCAATCCATTAGAAGAGTCAAGTAGAGAATAAAATCTACTATCTTCTATAATTTAAAAAGTTTTCATCAATTTTTATCGCTGAGACTCAGCTTAATAAATAAACCACATCATCGAGTCATCCCTGCTCTACGGGCCAAGGATATTTATTAAATTATCAATGGTCATGACTATACCGAATAATCCCTGGTCATAATCATACCAAAAAACTGTCCATCAATACACTACAGGCCACTGAGAACTTTTACCACATCATTTATAACATTACAGGTTATGATTATACCGATAACCCCTGGTCATAATCATACCAAGTCCATCTATGCACGTAAGCCAAAGATGACTTTCATCGCAATATAAGCATGAGGATGATGACAATGACATAATAATTCAATAAAACAAGTTCAAGAATAAATTTTAAAGATTTATAAGTTAATTTATCTTGAACTCAATAATGTCCAAATTGTCAACATGATACTTCTTTGTGGAGTAAAATTCAAGAATGCTCAGAAGAATATTTCCAAAAAAAGATACTAGATGAATCACAAATATCCAGGATATTCCACTAATTTCATGGTGTATAGAAGTCAAAACTTTAACCAACTGAGTATAATAGAATATATGAAACTGCAAATAGATTTTCACCCGCCATGCGGTAATCCACGTATACAGATCATTTCCACAATTTAATAAGCAATGAATACAAAGGATCATTCACCATGCATGTGGTAATCCACATAGACAGGTTATTCCAACAGAATAATAAAGAATGGAATAACAGAAGAATTCACCATACATGTGATAGATCACACAAACAGGTTATTCCCAACAGAATAATAAATAATGGAACGAGATCACGCGTAGAAACCGCACCGATGGATATTCCAATGTAATAATAAATAATGGAACCGTGTCATGCGTAAATGCACGTATGTGATATTCCGGCTGAGAATAATAAATAATGGAATCGTGTCATGCGTAGAACGCACGTATGATGATATTCTGATAGAATAATAAAGAATGGAATAACAACAAAATTCACCATGCATGCGATAGACCGCATAGAAAGGTTATTCCAACAGAATAATAAATAATGGAACCAGGTCATGCATAAACGCACAGACATGATATTCCGATAGAATAATAAAGAATGGAATAATAGAAGAATTTCACCATGTATACGGTACTTCGCATATACAGGTTATTCCAACATAATAATAAAAATGGAATAACAAAAGAATTTCACCATGTATGTGGTACTTCGCATAAACAGGTTATTCCAACATAATAATAAAGAATGGAATAACAGAAGCTCTCTTCATGAATATGAAAGAAATGATACCCCTTACCTTATAAAGAAGATTACTCCTACGATTAGGGCGGGGATATACTTGAAGAAAACTTGCACTACGCTCAAAGCTTTCTTAAACTCTAAAGAAATACGCTCAAGATTATAGAAGAAGAATTCTCTGAACTTCTGGTGTGATTTCAATTCTAACTAAGCATCCTATTTATAGGAAAATCGAAAGGATACTATCCAATAAAATATATTTATATATATAAATATATATATATATATATATATTATATTTTATTTAAAATCTAATAAAACAAATAACTTTATAAAAGTATTCTGTTTTATATAAAAATATTTTACTATGCAAAACACTATGCAGGCACTATGCAACACTATGCATAATAAAATATAATATATTCTATTTATAATCTAATAAAATAAATAACTTTATAAAAGTATTATGTTTTATATAAAAAGATTTTACTATGCAAAACACTATGCATAATAGAATATAATATAATCTATTTATAGTCTAATAAAACGAATAACTTTATAAAAGTATTCTGTTTTTATATAAAAAGTTTTTCTGTTTTATTACATTAATAATAATAAAACAAAACTCATCATCATTTTTATAATTCACACTATTAATCGACTGTGTCGCTCCTTTCAGAAAGCGGGGGCTTTCCAATAAGGATTTCTCCCTATCACCCAATTAGGTGACCAAACCTCTCTCAAGTAACTTCTAGACATCGTTAATATTGCAAATGATAATATTAATAACTCTGTCATCTCAATTATTGATTTAATAATATATAAAATATCGACAATAATTGAATCAAATAACGTGAGATAGTATGCAACAATTACTGTAGCAATAATTGAACAAAACTGAGTGACTTCTCACGTAAGCATCAATAATCAATACCATGTGCTACTATGCAACCACGCGTATTCCTGTACTTTTAACACCGGGTGTTTCAACAGTTAATGGTAAAACTTCCGCCGTTCTTTTTATAAAATATTTTTATCGTTTTCTCAATCCGACAATAATTCTGTTGTGGGGTCCACCAATGATTCCCTGCTAAAACGAATATTCCCCGACCAATCGAATATTATATATCAACTTGAGTACTTTGCAAAATTTATAAATATTACCCACAACTATAACATTATATTAAATTCACTCCATAATATTCAAAAATGATAATTATATAAAATTCATCTTTATTCATAAAAGTTGGGGTGTTACAACCTCCCCTTCTTATGAAATTTTTCCCTCAAAATTAGGGTACATACCTGGTATGTCGAAGAGGTAAGGATACCTTGATTTCATTTCAGATTCTAACTCCCAGGTCATTTCCTCAACATCGTGGTTTCTCCATAAAACTTTGACTTGAGGTATAACTTTGGAGCGTAGAATATGTTTCTTCTTATCCAAGATTTGAACAGGAATCTCTTCATACGTTAAATCTTCCGCTATTTCATCCGGTTCTAACTCAATAATGTGGTTTGGGTCTTTCACATATTTACGTAACATGGATATATGAAAAACGTTATGAACACGAGACATACTTAGCGGTAAAGCGAGTCTATAGGCCACAGTTCCTACTCGATCGAGGATTAAAAATGGGCCAATGAATCGAGGATTGAGCTTTCCTCTCTTTCCAAATCTCGTAACTCCTTTCCATGGGGCAACACGTAACAACACCTGATCTCCAATATTGAATTCCACATCCTTACGATGAAGATCAGCACAACTCTTTTGTCGATCTTGTGAGGTTTTTATACGTTTTCGGATCGTTTGAATCTTTTTTGTAGTCATACATACCAACTCCGGTCCCAACAACATTGCTTCACCCACCTCATCCCAGCATACTAGAGAACGACACTTTCTTCCATACAACGCTTCGAATGGAGCCATGCTAATACTTGCTTGATAGATGTTGTTGTAGGAAAACTCCACCAATGGTAAGAACTTATCCCAACTTCCCATGAAGTCTAGGACACAGAGTCTTAATAAATCTTCCAGAGTTTGAATAGTCCTCTCTGATTGTCTGTCCATCTGAGGATGATATGCCAAACTAGATCGTAAATCCATACCCATAGCTTTTTGCAAACTAACCCAAAATCTTGAAGTAAATCTTGGGTCTCGATCAGAAACTATGTATACTGGCATACCATATAGTCTTACAATCTCGTTTATGTACATACGAGCAAGACATTCAAGTGTATAAGTTTCTCGTATTGGTAAGAAGTGAGTAGACTTGGTCAATCTATCAACAATGACCCAAATTGCATCTATGCCTTGAGAAACCTTGGGAAGACCAGTAACGAAATCCATGGTAATGTGCTCCCACTTCCATTCTGGAATTTTAAGTAGTTGCAATGGACCTTTTGGCACTTGATGCTCCGCCTTGACTCGTTGACAAGTTAGACACCTTGAGATAAACAACGCTATCTCTCTCTTCATATTGCTCCACCAAAATGTATGACGAATATCATGATACATTTTGGTACTCCCAGGATGGATTGTAAACGATGTGTTGTGCGCCTCCATCATGATTTTATACTTTAAATCAGGGTCGTTAAGAACACAAAGTTTGGAGTTGACTCGAAGTATTCCTTCTTTATCGATTCTTACTTCTGACATAACACCTTCTTGCACTTTCTTCTTCATACGCATTAGCTCTAGGTCTGTAGCTTGAGCAGCTTTAACTTTATCGATTAAAGTTGGTTCTACTCATATATTCGCCATCATCACATGGGTCCCTGGAGTCTTTAACTCTATCTCCATCCTTTGCAAATCATATAAAATGGGCCTTTGCGTTGACAATATTGCACTCGTACCAATGCGTCAGCTACCACATTCACATTTCCAGGGTGGTATTGGATGGTATGATCATAATCTTTCAATAGTTCAAGCCAACGTCGTTGTCGCATATTGAGTTCCTTTTGAGTGAAGAAATATTTGAGGCTTTTATGATCCGTAAAGATCTCCACTTTCTCCCCATACAAGTAATGCCTCCAAATCTTTAATGCAAAAAAGACTACTGCCAACTCTCGATCATGAGTAGGATAATTCCTCTCATATTCTTTGAGTTGTCAAGAGGCATAGGCTATGACTTTCCCATGTTGCATGAGAACGCATCCTAACCCTTTGCCTGAAGCATCACTGTAAATGATAAATCCCTCCGTGCCAGAAGGTATTGTCAGAACAGGTGCTGAAATGAGTCTTCTCTTAAGTTCTTGAAAATTCTTCTCACATTCTTCGCTCCAACCGAACTTTGTATCTTTCCGAGTCAGCTGAGTTAATGGAGTAGCTATTCGAGAAAACCCTTCTACAAATCTCCGATAATAACTAGCTAAATCGAGAAAGCTATGTACTTCTGTAACTGATTTAGGTTGCTCCCAGCTTTGAATTGCTTCAATCTTTGTCGGGTCAAAAGATATTCCATGACTTGATACTACGTGCCCAAGGAATGCTACTTCATCAAGCCAGAACTTGAATTTATTCAACTTGGCATAATTCTTATTTTCACGAAGCTTTTGGAGTATCAGCCTCAAGTGTTGCTCATGGTCTTCACGGGTTTTGGAGTATATGAGGATGTCATCAATAAAGACGACCACAAAGTGATCCAAATATTCCTTGAATACTTGGTTCATCATGTCCATGAAGGCAGCAGGAGTATTAGTCAATCCAAAAGACATGACTAGGAATTCATAATGCCCGTACCAAGTTCTAAAAGCAGTCTTTGGAATGTCATCAGTTTTAATCTTCAACTGATGATATTCAAAACAAAGATCGATCTTTGAAAAGAATTTGGCGCCTTGCAACTGGTCAAACAGGTCATCAATACGTGGCAATGGATACCTATTTTTGATGGTGACATGATTCAACTCCCGATAATCAATACAAAGTCGCAAACTTCCATCTTTTTTTCTTCATGAATAGAACAGGAGCACCCCAAGGAGACGTACTAGGACGAATAAAACCGATGTCTAACAATTCCTGTAGTTGGGTTTTTAACTCTTGAAGTTCAATAGGAGCCATTCGATATGGGGCTTTGGAAATGGGTTTTATACCGGATTCAAGGTCGATACAAAATTCAATTTCACGCTCTGGGGGTAGGCCAGGAAGTTCTTCAGGGAATACTTCGGGAAATTTATTAACAATAGAAATATCATTCAAATCTGACGTATTTTTATTTAAATCCGTGACATGAGCTAAGAAAGATTGACATCCGTTTTTAATAAATGAATAGCTTTATGGCTTGAGATGACAGTGATGGATTTTAATGGTTTGGTTGCTTGAATTCGCATAATAGGTTGGTTAGGAGTATGAAAGCTAACAACCTTACGAAAACAATCAATTTTTTGCATGATGAGTAGTTAACCAATCAATCCCTAGAATCACATCAAATGCAAGTATTTTCAAAGAAATAAGATCGACAGGTAACGTGCGGTTACCGATTTGAATCACCCAAATCTAATAAAACAAATAAAACAAAGAAATATAAGATCGACAGGTAACGTGCAAGTATTTTCATATATATTATGGAAAATCTAATAAAATAAATAACTTTATAAAAGTATTCTGTTTTGTATAAAAAGATTTTACTATGCAAAACACTATGCAGACACTATACAACACTATGCATAATAAAATATAATATATTCTATTTATAATCTAATACAATAAATAACTTTATAAAAGTATTATGTTTTATATAAAAAGATTTTACTATGCAAAATACTATGCATAATAGAATATAATATATTCTATTTATATTCTAATAAAATGAATAACTTTATAAAAGTATTCTGTTTTATATAAAAAGCTTTTCTGTTTTATTACATTAATAATAATAATAATAAAACAAAACTCATCATCATTTTTATAATTCACACTATTAATCGACCAGGTCGTTCCCAGGAAAGTGGGGGCTTTCCAATAAGGATTTCTCCCTATTGGCGCCCAATTAGGTTACCAAACCTCTCATTGGCAGAACTTCTAGACATCGTTAATATTGCAAATGATAATATTAATAACTCTGTCATCTCAATTATTGATTTAATAATATATAAAATATCAACAATAATTAAATCAAATAACGTGAGATAGTATGCAACAATTACTGTAGCAATAATGAACAAAACTGAGTGACTTCTCACGTAAGCATCAATAATCAATACTGTATGCTACTATGCAACCACACGTATTCCTGTACTTTTAACACCGGGTGTTTCAACAGTTAACGGTAAAACTTCTGCCGTTATTTTCATAAAATATTTTTGTCGTTTTCTCAATCCGACAATAATTTCATTATGGGGTCCACCAATGATTGTGCCGTCGTACGAATATTCCCTACTAAAATGAATATTCCCCAACCAATCGAATATTATATATCAACTTGCGTACTTTGCAAAATTTATAAATATTACCCACAACTATAACATTATATTAAAGTCGCTCCATAATATTCAAAAATGATAATTATAGAAAATTCATCTTTATTCATAAAAGTTGGGGTCTTACAGTGAGGAGATCGGTTTTATACATAAGAAAGAATGATCTGACACATTCTTATTATAAATTTCAGAAGAGTAATGCTAGGAGCACCAATTATATAAAAAATTGTGCACACTAAGTATAAAAATAAAGAAAAAATATGGAGCGAGACCTACAGCTGAATATTTTGCACATTTAATTGGTAAGCAATATTTGAATCATACTCTTAGTGCACAAAATTTTGTGTACAGTTGGTGCACATAATATTATCCATTTTAAAATATTTTATCAACTATTAACATTTTGTATGACATACACGTGTCAATTACCCAGAGAGGTTGAGTAAATTTTGATAGGTGTTTAGTATTTCAAGTTTGATAACCTGTGCAAAATACAAAAAAATTTGAAAACGACTCATCTAGTATCTTTCTTGACACAAAGCGTTACATGTAGCTTTAAGTACTACAATTTTACATCGACTTTTTAATTATCAGTTACGTGGATAAGTGCCGATTGTAACTTTATTAGAGAGATGTGTAATAAGTGGATTGTTCTTATAATTCTTACAAATCTCATGTATTGATAAATTTCACAATTATAATTCAGCGTCAATTTATCACAATACATAGCACAACTCTTCCATGAACAATTGATTTAAAATAATTCTCTATATGTTGATTTCATGATTATAAAGCAAGTGTGCAATATGAACTTTCATTAATTTCAATAATAATATTTAATTAGTGTTTGACTTATCTCCATTTTTTTCTCATTTAGATAAACTCGTTTACCATTCCCATGAGAAGCACACAGCCAATATTAATAATGATTTATTATATTAATTATTGAAATAATCAATTAAATGTAAGATAATATATTTAATTGGAAATTCGAGAATTTAGTTATAATTATTAAATATTTATTTAAACAATAAATTATTGAATTATATATTGTAGGTTCATTTTATTATCCTTAAAAGCCCACCTTCACCTTCAAACGGTCAAAGCTCTCTTTCAATTTTTCAACTTCATAATTGATCTGTAAGGATTTAATGTTACGAGTCTCGATAGTTGGAATGTTCAAATTCGTGGAAACCCAATGTTCATTCTTTTTTGAAAAGATGAGGAGAACTAAGAAATCTATTGTTCAACTTAACTCATCTACCGGTAATCTTTCTAATAATGTATGTATCCTTCAGCCCACTCTCGCCATTCATCTTCTATTCACTCACGATCCCCACAAAGACCTCCTTTCTCAAGAAAGAATTTCTTTGTATCAAATCATATAAAAGCCCTTTCTTTAGAGGATCTCTGTTGCAACAAAAATCTCGGGCAATTTGGCTCTCTCAAGGGGACAAAAACTCCAAGTTTTTCTCTAATGCTATCAAGAGCATATGGAACCACAACAAAATTTTGGCAATTTATAACTGTAATGGGGAATTGGTAGAGAACCAAGCTAATATCTAGTAGGTTGTTGTTGATTACTACCAGGATCTCTTAAGTTCTTCCTTCGATCACTATCCTAGATTTGTTGAGCTGGAAAAATATGTTATTAAACAGATTATTTCTATCCAATCTTCTAATATGGTTCCCCTATTTTGGATGATGAGATTTTCTATATGCTTAAGTCTATAAAGTTTAACAAGAGCCTGGCCCGGATGGCTTTAATGTTAATTTTTCCTCTATTGTTGGGATATCATTGAAATTTGAATTTACCTCTGCAGTGCATTATTTTTTTGATACCAGCCACCTTCCTTATGGAATTAATGCAACTGCTATTGCCTTGATCCCAAAGTCTGATAATCATTCATATATATCTAACTTTAGGCCAATATCTTGTTGTAACACTTTTTATAAATGCATCTCTAAGATTATTACTAATAGACTTAAGAAAGTCCTTCCCTCTCTAATTGACCATGCCTAATCTGCCTTCATTTCTAGTAGAAGCATCTGTGATAATATTCTTCTTGCCCAAGAACTTTTCAGAAACTACCATAGAAATTTTGGTCTTGCTAGATGTGCCTTAAAGATTGACATTAGGAAAGCTTTTGACACTGTCAACTAGAGTTTTATCTTTGATCTGTTGAGCCTTCTTAATTTCCCTCCCACTTTCATTAATTGGATTAAAGTTTGCATTTCTACAGCTATATTTTCTGTTAAAGTGAATTGAGCTCTTGCAAGCTACTTCCGAAGGTCCAGAGGACTAAGGCAAGGGGATCTTCTTTCCCCTTACCTGTTTGTGCTAGCTATGGAAGCCTTCTCAATTATTTTGAACAAGGATGCTCTTTATCTTAGCTTTAAATTCCACTAGCGAACCGAGCCTTGCAAACTCACTCATCTTTGTTTTGCTGATAATTTGTTGATCTTTTGCCATGGTAGCCTTCCTTCAATTAAAATCATTCATTCTTGTATTTAGTCTTTCTCATTGTTCTCTAGCTTAATTCCAAATGCTCAGAAGAGTCACTGTGTTTTATATAATGTTAAAGACGAATGGCATAATAGCATTTGTTCTATGGTGGGGTTTCATATTGGTGTTCTACCTATAAGATTTTTTGGGTTCCCTTATCTCATCTAAGCTTTCCCACATGGATTGCATGCCTTTAATTCAATAAATCACTGCTAGAGTGTCCTCCTAGACTGCAAGATTTCTCTTTTACTCAGGTAGACTGCAGCTAATCAAATTTGTCCTGTTTGCTATTTAGTCTTATTGGTCAGCCCTTTTTTTTGCCCAAGTCTGTGATGAGATCAATTTAGTTGATTCTTTGTAGATTTCTCTGGAAAGGCGCATCTCTTCTCAAGTTTGAAGTCGAAGTCTCTTGGAAGGATCTATCCATGCCATAGTCTAAGGGGGGTCTAGCTATCAAGAGTCTTATTGACTGGAATATGGCTCTCATCCTCCAGCACCTTATCGAGGTTATCTCTCATTCCCCTTCTTCTCTTTGGGCTTCATGGATTCAAAGCTCTATTCTTAAGTAGAGAAATTTCTGGTATATTGATTTTCACTCTATTGCTCTTGAATTTGGCTTAAAATCATTAAAATCATTAACATATCACCAAATAATCATAAAATAATTCATTAAATTTATAGAAACATAAAATTGAATTTCTACAACTATGTTTTCTGTTAAAGTGAATGGAGCTCTTGCAAACAACTTCTGAAGGTTCAGAGGACTAAGGCAAGGGGATCTTCTTTCCCCTTACCTGTTTGTGCCAGCTATGGAAGCCCTCTCAATTATTTTGAACAAGGATTCTCTTTTGCCTGGCTTTAAATTCCACTAGCGAACCGAGCCTTGCAAACTCACTCATCTTTGTTTTGCTGATGATTTATTAATCTTTTGCCATGGTAGCCTGCCTTGAGTTACGATCATTCATTCTTGTATTTAGTCTTTCTCAATGTTTCTCTAGCTTAATTCCAAATACACAGAAGAGTCATTGTTTTTTATATAATGTTAAAGAAGAATGGCAGAATAGCATTTGTTCTATGGTGGGGTTTCATATTGGTGTTCTACCTATCAAATTTCTTGGGGTTCCCCTTATCTCATCTAAGCTTTCCCACATGGATTGCATGCCTTTAATTCAACAAATAACTGGTAGAGTGTCCTCCTGGATTGCAAGATTTCTCTTTTACTCAGGCAGACTTCAACTAATCAAATTTGTCCTGCTTGCCATTCGGTCTTCTTTAATCCCCTTTTTTTTTGCCAAAGTCATGTGATGAGATCAATTCAGTCGATTTCTTTGTAGATTTCTCTAGAAAGGCGCATCTCTTCTTAAGTTTAAAGTCAAAGTCTCTTGGAAGGATTTATTCATGTCATAGTCTGAGAGGGGTCTAGCTATCAAGAGTCTTATTTACTGGAATATGGCTCTCATCCTTCAGCACCTTATCAAGGTTATCTCTCATTCCCCTTCTTCTCTTTGGGCTTCATGGATTCAAAGCTCTATTCTTAAGTAGAGAAATTTCTGGTATATTGATATTCACTCTGATTGCTCTTGGATTTGGCTTAAAATCATTAAAATCATTAACATATCACCAAATAATCATACAATAATTCATTAAATTGATAGAAACATAAAAATTGAATTTCTACAACTATGTTTTCTATTAAAGTGAATGGAGCTCTTGCAAGCTACGTCCGAAGGTCCAGAGGACTAAGGCAAGGGGATCTTCTTTCCCCTTACCTGTTTGTGCTAGCTATGGAAGTCCTCTCAATTATTTTGAACAAGGATTCTCTTTTGCCTGGCTTTAAATTCCACTAGCGAACCGAGCCTTGCAAACTCACTCATCTTCGTTTTGCTGATGATTTATTGATCTTTTGCCATGGTAGCCTGCCTTCAGTTACGATCATTCATTCTTGTATTTAGTCTTTCTCAATGTTCTCTAGCTTAATTCCAAATGCACAGAAGAGTCATTGTTTTTTATATAATGTTAAAGAAGAATGGCAGAATAACATTTGTTCTATGGTGGGGTTTCATATTGGTGTTCTACCTATCAGATTTCTTGGGGTTCCCCTTATCTCATCTAAATTTTCCCACATGGATTGCATGCCTTTAATTCAACAAATCACTGGTAGAGTGTCCTCCTGGACTCGCAAGATTTCTCTTTTACTCAGACAGACTGCAACTAATCAAATTTGTCCTGTTTGCCATTCAGTCTTATTGGTCAGCCCATTTTATTTTGCCCAAGTTTGTGATGAGATCAATTCAGTCGATTCTTTGTATATTTCTCTGGAAAGGCGCATCTTTCTTAAGTTTGAAGTCAAAGTCTCTTGGAAGGATCTATCCATGCCATAGTCTGAGAGGGGTCTAGCTATCAAGAGTCTTATTGACTGGAATATGGCTCTCATCCTCCAGCACTTTATCAAGGTTATCTCTCCTTCACCTTCCTCTCTTTGGGCTTCATGGATTCAAAGCTCTATTCTTGAGAAGAGAAATTTTTGGCATATTGATATTCACTCTGATTGCTCTTGGATTTGGCTTAAAATCATTAAACTTAGGCCTACTGCTTTGAAATTCTTTAGTTATAGATTTGGTAATGGTAACATCTTTAGTTTGTGGTTTGACCCATGGCTGAATGGCCAGGCCTTATCTTCTTCTAAGTCTAGAATCTCTAACTCTAGGATTCCTATCTCTGCTAGAGTCTCTTGCATCATTTCTCAAGGTTCTTGGTCGTCTCTGCCTCTTAGAAACCATCGTAACCATCATGAGGTTATGCAGTTTTGAAATTTATTAAATGAAGTTCATGTGTCTTCTGCTGCTGAGGAATTCATATTCTGGAATGGTATTGTCATTAGTTCCCTGAAGGCAAATAACATCTGGGAATCTATTCTTCTGAGAGGTCAGAATATACCTTGGGCTAAGTTGCTATGGCACAAGCTTAATGTGTCCCAGTTCTCTTTTACGTTGTGGCTAGCCTTGCGTAGGAGACTGCCTATAAATGATTTATTTTGTTCCTTTTCTAATTTCCAGTGCTTGGCCTACCCCCTTTGTAACTTGACTGCGGAAACTTTCCTTCATCTTTTTTTGTCCTTACTCTAAAACTGTTTTATCTTCTATTATGGATGTTGGGAATTGGCCTTATGTCTCATTTCTCTGGGACAATTTGGTGGAGTATATTCTTCAATTTAAGGGGAGGTTTATGCAATCTGAGATCCTGAAGTTGGTTTTTTCTACTCAATGGTGCATGACAAAATCAAACGTCCCCCTCGTTCTAGAAAATGAAATTGTGATGTTGATCAAAGCTCGGCTCTTCACTTCTCTGTAGTTCCACAAGGCAACTTAGAATTGTAGTAGCTATATTAATTGAATATGCTTGCAAGTGTATGCTTGCAAGTGTTATGGAAATAAATAATCTGTTCCTAACATTAGAATGATTTAATTTGGTTTCCAAGATAAGATAAGATTTGATTTGATAAAATATGATTTGATTTGATAAAATATTAACTATTTTATTTGGTAATATTTAATTTTCATATTTGATTTGATTCACCTTGCTTTATTTTCCAGAAAATTAAGGAAACAAGGAGATTGAGCAAGATTTGAAACATTTGCTGGAGATTACACCAGACATCGAGGGACCGCCCAAGATCCATTAGGGTTTGGTTTTTTAGGGGTTCTTGTTGGTTTACAGAAACAAGATATACATACAATAACATTGTAAAATAGCGGAAGCATGACATAAATAGAATTTAAAATTTTCTGCAATTTAAACACGTTATAAACACTTTACTCTTTATTACTTTTACATGCAATTTAATTGATGAGATTGTCATTGTCTAGTAGCTAATTGTCTTAATTTGATTACGAAATATGATTGTACTCCTTCCATTTCTTTTTAATAGATGTTTTAGAAGAAAAGATAAATTTAATAAATACTATTAATGCTTATTAATATTACCAAGTGAATATTTAATATAGAGACAATATATGAAATTAAGTCATTAATGCTTCTTTAAAATCTAAAAATAAAAAGAAACAAATTTGACTTTTTAAAAAGACAAATAAAAAGAAACGGATGGAGTAATAATCTATTCGACTTTATATTTTTTGGGAATTAATATTTCTATAAATGAAAATGTTAGTTCTACAAGATTTTCAATTCCCTTTTTTTCCCTATATAAACAATGTGTTGAAACAATGGTCTATTCATGCGATGACCAAACAAATTCACAATTTTATGGCCACTTCTGAATTTCAACCAATGGTTCTCTTCCTTATAGTTATGCTTTCACTATTTGCTACTGATGAATGTAAGTAATTATTTCCTCATCATCCCTTATTTTCAAATTATTGTAAATACATTTTTAGTTTTTGTAATTTTTTTCTTTTATAAGAGGCAATTTATTTAAGAAATTATATAAGTATTTTATTAGATTCCAAAACCCATTTTAGAATTAACTTTATTTTTTTTTAAAATATTTATTTTTTAAAACCCATTTTAGAATCAACAAAAGAGCTGAAATTACGCAAGATGGTGACAATATTCTCCCTACAAAGCTCAACACTATTTGTCTCCCAAGGGTATGTCTAGGGGGTATCCCTAGAAATTGTTGGTGTTGTGTTGAGCCTCTTAAATCACGTTGTTTTGATAAAAGATCCGAGTGTCGAGCCTTTTGTAAATGATCCTCCTTATACTATTGCAACTATTCCATGAATAATTTAATTAAAGTAACTCTCTATATTTAGATTTCCTGATGATAAAGCAACTGCGCAATATGAACTGCCATTAATTTCAACAATGATTCATGTTATACTTTAAAAAAGTTTTCAACCGAATTATAATTCCATTGTCAAATAACTCGAATTTCCCGTCGGCAATGACCCGTTTTTGTAGTGATAATTCTCTATATTTTGATTTACTGATTATAAAGCAAGTGTTCAATATGAACTATCATTAATTTCAATAATAATATTTAATTGGTGTTTTCCTTATCTCCATTTTGTCTCATTTAGATAAACAATTTTACATTGAAATAATCAATTAAATGTAAGATAATATATTTAATTAGGACTTTGAGAATATATAGTTATAGTTATTAAATATTTATTTAAAAAATAAATTATTAAATTATATATTGTAGGTTCTTTCGATCAATTATTAAGCTAAACATTTGAATGTAGTGCAGATTTATTTAGTTATGATTATAAGCAAACAATTATTTTAATTAATTTTATTGTAGTTTCAAATAGAATTACAGATAGCGTTTATATTGACAAAATTTGCTTGAAATTCTAATTGAATTACCTATATAATTAAATGCACAAACATGGTTTCACCAATTTTATTTTAGCTTTTTTCTTTCCTATTAAAATTAGTATAAGTTCTATCCAAATTTGTAAAATATTCAAAATAAAACCCAACATGTTAGGAAAAAGGAAGATGTTGTTTATTTTTATATCTATAATAAGAAAATAAATTTCTAAAAGATTTTTTTTTTTGGCTCTATCAAATATATTACAAGCTTTTATATCACTAAGATAATATATCATAACAAATTTTATCCGAAATTTGTTATTGCACTTTATTAAGATGTTAAGATATCGACAAAAAAATCTTAATAATAAATGTGATTTTAAAAAATATAATTACTATAAAATTAGTTGAAAATTATAGTGGATTGGTTACTAACGAATTGTTATAATTAAATTAAAATTTATTAAAGCTTGAGTTTCAGTAGTTCTGTTCAATTAGAATTTCAAGTAAACTTTATCAATATAAACCCAAGAGTAAAAAATTCCATTAAAAATTAAATTAAATAAAAATAATTATTTTCAAATAATCATAACTAAATACTCCATCCGTCTTAGGATAAAAGTTTTTATTACTAATTTGTGTAGTCTTAAGTTAAAAGTTCACTTACCTTAAATAATCTATTTTTTACAAAAATAAATCTTATAATACCCCTAATATTAATTGTTGTGGGTCCAAGTATTAATTAGGGTTCAAACCTAAAGTATTGAATGAAAGACAAAAAGACAACAAAAATCTCTAAATAAGTTAATGCACATTAAATTTCTCAGTAGGATAAATTTTTGGAATCTTAAATTTAATGAAATGTCTAAAAGAAAAAAATATTTATTTTGAGGGTCACTGAGTAGTCGTACGAACCATGACTCTTTACACAAATGTTTAATAATCACAAAAACTGTGAACTTTTACTTGTCGTTCAACAATCGTAAAAGACTGTAAACTCTTATCCCCCGAAGTATCATTAGGTGATCAGCCTAATAAGGCCAAATGTTACGCGTAATATTTAATCACGTTGTAATTACACAGTGTGATAATGTCGATTACCCGACCATAACTCAATACCCCTATTTATAGGGTTTTTCATTCAAAACCTCGGGATACCTACCAAAATATTTTGGATTGGATTAACATATCACCAAATAATCATAAATATTTTATAAATTTTCGTGTTCCTGGCCCCACCTAGATAATTATAATTTAGTTAGTTTTTGATTTTTTCAGATTTTTCCCAACTTTGTTACTATTTATTTTAAGCCTATTTATGTTCAAATTTGTGAAATTCTTTAAAATTCGAAAAAAAATTATGAATTTTGGACAATATCTTTATAACATCAAATTATACTTTTACCCAAAATTTTATCTTAAACTGAATTACAGAACCCAAATTATAATTGTTTTAATGTTTAAAACATGATTAATATCTAGAGATCATTACGATATTCTTCTTCTTTTCTCGTGATTAAACAATGCCTCTAAAATGTGAAAACCTTCATAAATGAAAAAAATATGAAATACATGAATTGATAAAAATAATAATACTCCTTTCATCCCTTTTATAAACATGTTACTCTTTTATTAGTTTTACATGCAATTTAATTGATGAGATTGTCATTGTCTAGTAGCTAATTGGCTTAATTTGATTACGAAATATGATTGTACTCCTTCCATTTCTTTTTAATAGATGTTTTAGAAGAAAACATAAATTTAATAAATACTATTAATGCTTATTAATATTACCAAGTGAATATTTAATATAGAGACAATATATGAAATTAAGTCATTAATGCTTCTTTAAAATCTAAAATAAAAGAAAAAAAAAAATTTGACTTTTAAAAAGACAAATAAAAAGAAACGGATGGAGTAATAATCTATTCGACTTTATATTTTTTGGGAATTAATATTTCCATAAATGAAAATGTTAGTTCTACAAGATTTTCAATTCCCTTTTTTTCCCTATATAAACAATGTGTTGAAACAATGGAATAACAGAATAATAAATAATGGAATAACAGAAGAATTTCACCAAGTATTGTATAGCCCGCGTATACAGGTTATTCCAACAGAATAATAAATAATGGAATAACAGAAGAATTTCACCAAGTATAGGGTAGCTTCACAGATATCTGAGTTATTCCAACAGAATAATAAATAATGGAATAATAGGAGTTCTCTTCATGAATACAAAAGAAATAATACCCCTTACCTTATAAAGAAGAAATTGGATATAGAAGTAGTGAAGTAGCAGAATACTCTTCTTCTTTCTCTATATAATTTCTCTCTCTAGAGTCTTAGTGAATTCGTAAGAAATAATGAAGGAATGAGCTTCTATTTATAGGAGAATGAATTGAATAGTAACTAATTCATGAACGGTCCAGATTGATTTACTTTTAAACGGACGGTTCATACTGATTCACTATTAAAACTTAAAGCAACGGTCCATACCGATTCACTATTAAAACTTTAAACCAGCGATCCATATTGATTTACTATTATAAATTCAACCAACGGTCTGAAAAATTAGCACATCTCCTCATGGAATAATATTGTACCCAAAAATAATTTGGACCGAAAAGAAATATATTGTTCGGGTGAATAGTACTCTGTGAATAGTAACTCGTGAATAGTAACTCGTGAATAGTAACTTCGACACAAAAAGTGTCCCGAATACCCGATTGAACAATATAACCTCCAGACATCAATTATCATCGAAATAGATGTCGATTTCTACTAACACAAATAATCTCAACACAATGAAACTATCAAATTCATCTTTAATCAACACGAACTTATTCATCATTAATATTATAACTCACAATATTTAATAACCAGGTTGTTCCCAGGAAAGAGGGGGCTTTCCAATAAGGATTTCTCCCTATTGGCGCACAATTAGGTGACCAAACCTCTCCTTGACAGAACTTCTAGACATTGTAAATATTACAATTTAATAATATGAATAACTTTGTCGTCTCAATTATTGATATAATAATATAACATATAATGCAGATGATACTGTGACAATAATCGAATCAATAATATGAGAGATACGATGCAGCAATAATTGAGTATAATTGAGTGACTTCTCACGTAAGCATCAATAATCAATACCGTGTGCTACTATGTAACCACGCGTATTACTGTACTTTTACTACCAGGTAGATCAACAGTTTTAACAGTAACACCTCCGCCATTATTTTTATAAAATATTTTTGTCGTTTTCTCAATCCGACAATAATTCCGTTGCGGGGTCCACCAATGATTGTGCCGTTGTACGAATATTCCCTTCTAAAACAAATATTCCCCGACTAATCGAATATTATATAACAACTTGCATACTTTGCAAAATTTATAAATATTACCCACAACTATAACATTATATCAAATTCATTCCATAATATTCAAAAATAATATTCATAGAAAAAATCATCTTTATTCATAAAATTTGGGGTCTTACAAAACCCAAAACCCAAAATTCATTCATTCCCATCAAACTAAAACCCAAAATTTGTACATATCAAACCAAACCCAAAAATCATTCCAATCAAAATAGAAGGAATCAGGTGAATCAAGACCAATATTAACTGAAAAACCATGAAAACATCCTAATTTGGTCCATCTTTTTTCCCACTCATCAAAGACTTCAATATAATAACAATAAAATTGGACTAAAAATTATCCAAAGAAAGAAAAGAGAAGCATGCATCCAGTTCCCCAACTTCACGCTCCTCATTCACTCATACAACTCCCATAGAAAAACTCAAAGGAACTTAAAAAATGGAAGAATATGGAAGCAGAGCAAAAGCTCATCGGCAGCTCGGAATCGCCGAGAAGTAATTACAGAATAGAGATCTCGTCGGATCTAGAGAATTTGTCGTCTTAGCTCAGGAAACGGCGTCGTTACTCAACGGCTCTGATTTGATCTTGGCCATCGTCGATGTTCTCCCCGCCGTCGACAAGCGGATCAACAACCACCACAAATCTGAAACCCCCGAAACCAAGCCCATACACCCCTGCTTCAGATCAATTATCCTAAGTCTAGACCCATTAAAAGCATACCCCTTCTAATGTGCGCAATCTAAGCTCCCACGATCTACAACCCCAGACTTTGCAAACATAGATTGGTAGATAGATTGATAAGGTGGATAGTTTGATGGATGGCACAGAGAGTTTGAGGGCTATCATCAGCGGTGGAGGTCAGGTGGGTCTCTAAGCTAAAGGACTCCATTTTCCCTCCCTATGTGGAACTAGGACGGACAAGGAGAGAAATATCTTACAAGGTCATTATAATCATTATAAAATTAAGTATAATTTAATTTAATTAATTATTTAGCTTACTTTCTCTCTCCTTGTCAACATTGATACATAGATTTAATTGATTACCATGTATTGCAACGTCATTCTTCTGTTAAATGGTTAACAAACATAGACGACAAAATCACTTTTTGTAAATAATGTATGGTTCGATGAGTTGATCGTAAAAAAAATTACTTCAGTGATGCATTTGTAAACCGACCCCTAGTAGAATGGGGAAAAGTGTATTTAATCCTATATATTGAACTATGAGGGACACACTACTATAAAACAATAAATAGATAACACAGAAAAAACGTTGTGGTTTCAATCAGAAAACCGTCGTGGTTAAGGGTGTCATCTATTTGACACCCTTACACAACGTTTTTAAAACGTTGTAGTTAGACACATTATACAACGTTTTTTAAGAAAAAAATCGTTGTAGATTTGTTTTCCACAAATTAGTAGATGCTTGAAAACGTTGTAGAAGGTATGATTTCACAATGTTTTTTGGATAAAAATATTGTAGTTTAATATATCAGACAACGTTTAGGCACATTTACACAACGTTTATAATGTGTCATCTATTTAGAAGGTGTCATTTATTTATACAAATATACAACATTTTTAAAATGTTGTAGATAAAAAAAAAGGTTGTGGTTCACCTATATTACCAATGCAGCTGCAATATGCTAATGCCATGATATATAGCTAAAAGGTCTAAATTCTCATTTAAATTTAAAGCCAAAATATATCAACCATTCAAAATACATCCCAATAATACCATTCATTTATAGTTTTAAATTACTATATCCACAAAATATATACCAAACTATCCATATATACATCTCAAATTCACTTTTCAATCCACAAAATAAACCACAAAATAAACCAAACTATCCATAAAATTAAACTACTACCTAAGCATGTGCAAAAAAGCCTAGGTTCTCCCAAAATACGCCAGTAACTTTTGCTAAGAGAGATTGTATGCTACATCATGATTAGTGGATGATATTAGGTCAAGAGACAGGCCAAGTGATTGCTCTTTGTAAAAAGAGAACTTCAGCTAATCTTGGGAAAGCAATGATACTAACACACAACACCAAACCAAAAAACATAATAAATAATAATAACAACACCAAACCAAAAAACATAAAAAATAAATAACAATAAAAGGAAGTAGAGCTAACCTTTACAGAAGAACCTTTCAGATCAGATGCTTGCTTTACAAATGATGACTTAGAGATCCCCTCGATAAAGCTTGGACCCCTAGCACTGGCTGAGGCCTTCACTGAACTAGCACGGACATCGACCATTGGGACATCCCGGTCGAGGCAATGGTCGACCAATTTTTTTTAGGAAACTCTTTTATATATATTTCAATGTTGAGGATATGTTCACAGAAGCCAATCATGAACTTGTGTGGCGAGGTGAACAGGAATAAGCAGTATATCGGGATCTGAATTAGCAAAAATGGAGCATTCGGCTCAAGGGAATTCTCTCCGATCCTTTTCACCAAAATAAATCGAAACCCAAGGTGCTCAAACTTTTCCATAGTTAAAACCCCATATAATCAAATTTAAATTAGCATATTATTATAGCAAGTATAATACATATTACACAATGTAGCT
Source organism: Panax quinquefolius (assembly GCA_020205615.1). NCBI lineage: Eukaryota > Viridiplantae > Streptophyta > Magnoliopsida > Apiales > Araliaceae > Panax > Panax quinquefolius. The sequence continues at coordinate 122,363,030 of CM035157.1, read as the reverse complement.
ACACACCAAAAGCAAATGCACACAGCTGTAACTTATAGGTAACGTGAAAATCTTATAACTCATACTTAAAACCTAATTATATTTAAATGTCTTAAAGTACCGCTAAATAAAAGTAGTAAAATTAAGACATTACCATTTAAATGGAAACAAAGCAGTCACACAACAGGAACAAGGTTCAAGAGGTTTGACAAGATTACTTTTTTATGTAATTTGAAGGGAAAAAAATAGAGAACATGCTAACAACTTAACGAATACCATAAGCACTGAAGTGCCTAAGTATACTGCAGCAACAGAACTGCAGTTATACTTAGAGTTCAAACTAAAATATAGCCACACCTAACCAATAAAGTAGAAATAGGAAAGAAAAAAGTATACACCAAAGAAGTTCTGTAATTAGTTTTCACTTTTACCTCGAAATATAAGTCTAAAGGTTCAACCTCACCGATGTTCCATTGGTTAGTTAGACAACTCTTGGTGTCTGAAAATTTATCGTCGACTAGGAAAGAAAAAATTTATATACACCAAAGACAGTTCGTTTGAGCATTAGTTTTCCCTTTTATCAAAAATCGAGAAGTAAACACAAATATAATATTCTAGAGTCTTAATCCCAACCCCATTATCAAACTCTCATAACAAAACCTCTAAAAAATGTTAAACATATAACAAGAAATTTCTTCAGATCTTTCCTCACTGATGTCACGTAGGATTGCAAAGAGTTGATTTTAATTTTGAGGACAATTGCCACACCTAAGACAATATTCTCATGAAGTATAACTTTTGGAAAGTTAGGTGGTGACTCGATAATGCAAGGAACATAGCACAAGGTATTAGATAACTTCAGTTGATTGAACAACAAGAGTGTGAGAAACATCATGATTACTTGTTGATAAAGTTGGATGCATTTGACCATAGAAAAAATTACAGAGCCAATGGATATGACATACTAAAGTGAGTAAGTGGTATTCAATCAATTCGAAAAGTGCCCAAATAATAAAGCAATGCAGCAAAACCAAGCACGCCAAATATCATAGAACTTTTTTCTCTCTTCTTCTTTCTTCTTTTCCTCCAAATGTTAAGATTTACTTCCCCCACTAACATATAGTAGTACTACAGTACTAATTAAATATTTTATGTAAAAATCCCAAATTTTACGAATAAAAATTTAATTTTCTCGAAATATTTTTTTCAAAATTATGGTGTGGATTTGAGATAATGTTATAGTTGTGGGTAATATTTATAAATTTTGAAAAGTATGCAAGTTGTTATATAATATTCGATTGGTCGGGGAATATTCTTTTTGTCGGGGAATATCCGTACGACGGTACAATCATTGGTGGACCCCATAATGGAATTATTGTTGGATTGAGAAAATGACAAAAATATTATTATGAAAATAACGGCGGAATTTTTACCGTTAAAACTGTTGAACTACTCGGTAGTAAAAATAGAGTAATACGCGTGGTTGCATAGTAGCACACGGTATTGATTATTGATGCTTACGTGAGAAGTCACTCAGTTTTGTTCAATTATTGTTATAGTAATTCCTGCATAGTAAAATCTTTTTATATAAAATAGAATATTTTTTATAAAGTTTTATTTTATTTGATTATAAATAGAATATATTATATTTTATTATGCATAGTGTTTGCATAGTGCCTGCATAGTAAAATCTTTTTATATAAAACATGATACTTTTTATAAAGTTTTGTTTTATTTGATTATAAATATAATATATTATTTTTTATTATGCATAGTGTTTGCATAGTGCCTGTATAGTGTTTGCATAGTAAAATCTTTTTATATAAAACAGAATACTTTTATAAAGTTATTTGTTTTATTAGATTTTAAATAATATATATATATATATATATTATAAATAGAATATATTATATTTTATTGCATATTATCCTTTCCATTCTATAAATAGGATGCTTAGTTAGAATTGAAAACACACCAGAAATTCAGAGAATTCTTCTTCTATAATCTTGATCGTATTTCTTTAGAGTTTTAAGAAGCCTTGAGCGTAGAAAATAGTACAAGTTTTCTTCAAGAATATCCTCGCCCTACCCGTCGGAATACTCTTCTTTTTAAGGTAAGGAGTATTATTCTTTCGTATTCATGTAGAGAGTTATTTTCTTTCAATACTCGTAAGAGTTGTTATTCCATTCTTTATTATTATGTTGAATAACTTTGTCTATGCATGCAATCTGCATACATAGTAAAATTCTTCTGTTATTCCATTCTTTATTATTCTGTTGGAATAACCTGTCTGTGCGGTCTATCGCATGCCTTGTGAATTTTATTGTTAATCCATTCTTTATTATTCTATTGGAATATCCTGTCTGTGCGGATTACGCATGACCTGGTTTAATTCTTTATTATTCTATTGGAATATCCTGTCTGTGCGGATTACGCATGACCTGGTTCCGTTCTTTATTATTCTGTTGGAATATCCTGTTTGTGCGGATTACGCATGACCTGGTTCCATTCTTTATTAATCTATTGGAATAACATGTCTGTGTGGTCTATCACATGCCTGGTGAATTCTGTTGTTATTCCATTCTTTATTATTCTGTTGGAATATCCTATCATCAAGGCGGATTACGCATGACACGTTCCATACTTTATTATTACGTTGGAATAACTTTTATGCATGCGATACTATATCATGCACGGTGAATTCTAACATTTATTCCATTCTTTATTATTCTATTGGAATAACCTGTCTATGGATTACCGCATGCATGGTGAATGATCCTTTGTATTCATTCTTTATTAAATTGTGGAAATGATCTGTCTACGTGGATTATCGCATGACGGGTGAAAATCCATTTGCAGTTTCATATATTCTATTATACTCAGTTGGTTAAAGTTTTAGCTTCTATACTCCATGAAATTAGTAGAATATCCTGGATATTTGCGTTTCATCTAGAATCTTTTCATGGAAATATTCTTCTGAGCATTCTTGAATTTTACTCCACAAAGCAGTATCATGTTGTCAATTAACCCTTGTTTTGTGATAGTAAAATTGCATCTAAAAATGTTGAGGTCAGCAATAAAGCACATGAGACCGTTGAGTCACCAATGATAAATACCCAGGATAATGTGCAACAGGAAGACATTAATCCTCAGGTAAATAACAACACCGGTCAAATGATGAATGATGGGATGTTCAGAGGCTTTATGCAATTCATGCAACATTAGGTAAGAGAGACTCCTGTTCGAAATATAGGTGTAAATAATGGCAACCCACGGTCGGTCACAGCTAAGCGGTTCAAGGAGCTGGGACCACCGGAGTTTTTGGGAAAGCCAGAACCACTTAAGGCGGAGACGTGGTTAAAGCAGATCACAAAGATATTTGATGTCTTGGGATGCTTCGAGGAGCAAAAGGTTCCCTTTGCCACCTTTATGTTGTGTGAAGAAGCAGATCATTGGTGGGAATCTATAAAACGTAACAAGCCTGACGCACTCAAGATGTCTTGGGAGAAATTTCAAGAATTGTTTAACGACAAGTACTTTCCTGAAAGTATTAGTCATATGAAGGAGGTGGAATTTATCAAGCTGGAGCAAAACAATATGACCGTGTCACAGTACAAGGCTAAGTTTGCGGAGTTATCCCGGTTTGCATCCCATTTGGTCGATAATGAGGAGCGAATGACTTGAATGTTTCTGCGAGATTTAAAACCCGATATACGTCAATACCTCATTTCTCACAAACTTTGTTTATATTCAGATGTTGTGAATAGGGCTCAGTTATTGGAGGGTGATAATGAGTCAGCACAACCAAAAGGCAACAACCAACAACACGATAATAATTGTACCGGTGGCAACGGCCATCGAAAAAATGATAACCATCGCGGGGGAAATTATCATGCCAAGAATGGTAACCACTTCGGTGGTAATCATGGCCAAGATAATAGAAGTAGAAATTTCAAGAAGAGAAGGTTCAATAATGATGGATAGAAAGTAGCATCAGCACCCGTTTCAAAGGAAGAAGAATGACCACCGGTCATATGTTTCAAATGCGGACAGAAGGGACACATCCGTCTCAAACCGTATGCAAAGAATCCAAAGCGTGTTTCAATTGCGGAAGAGAAGGTCACCTAGCTGGATTTTGTCGTGTAGTGAAGTCAAGTCCAGCTGGGATAATGATGCCAAAGGATGTCCCAGACAAGTCAAAGCTGGTAGTTTAAGTGAGAGTGTTTGTCGAGGAACTCGAACAAAGTTTTCACGAGTAAGTTAATCATAAATTCTTGCGAAGTCTATACCTTATTAGATATCAGTTCTACCCATTCTTTTATCTCTCTTGCTTGCGCTCAACGTTTAAATTTGACTCCGGAGAGATTAGACTTTGATTTATCTGTTGAAACTCCGTTAAGAGAAACCTTCGTTACCTCCACTATTTATAAATCTTGTTGATTCAAATCGTCACCCTCACGTTACCTGTCGATCTTATTTCTTTGAAAATACTTGCCTTTGATGTGATTTTAAGAATCGATTGGTTAACTACTCATGATGCTTTTCGTAAGGTTGTTAGCTTTCATATTCTTAACCAACCTGTTATGCGAATTCAAGCAACTAAACCACTAAAGTCAATCACTGTCATATCAAGCCATAAGTAAAGAGTCTCGAGCCTTTATCTGGTGACTTCCTTGTGTTGAATGCACCGAAGCCAAATTTTCCATAGGGGACGTTGTGAATAACGGTGGCAAGTTGATAGGTATCAATGTGACATACTATCCAAGTCTTGGATGAGAGTCATAGTTTTGAATGATATTTCTATTGTTAATAAATTTCCTGACGTATTCCTGAAGACTTCTTAGCCTACCTCTAGAGAGTGAAATCAAATTTTGTATTGACCCCAATACAAAACCCATTTCTAAAACCCTTAAATATTTCTTCAACCAAAACAAATGTATTATGCGCCAAAGACGTTGGCTCGAGCTGTTGAAGATTACAATCGTACCATTCAATACCATCGTGGAAAAGCGAACGTGGTAGGTGATGCATTGAGTAGAGATCGTATGCGTTTACAAGTGTGAATATACGAACCTACGTGAAGATAACAAATATATGATTAGAATCGAATTTAGTCGATAAAGTTAAAGCCGCTCAAGCTACAGACCCGGAGCTGATGAACACGAAAAAGAAGGTTCAAGAGGGCGTTATTCTAGAAGCAAGAATCGATGAAGAGAGGAAATCTCAACCCTCGATTTTATTGGCCCATTTGAAATCCTCGATCGAGTAGGAACTGTGGCCTATAGACTCGTTTTACTGCCAAATGTGTTGCATGTTCATAACGTTTATCACGTACCGATGTTACGTAAATATGTGGACGACCCGAACCACATTATTGATTTAGAACCGAACGAGATAGCGGATAATTTAACGAATGAAGATGTACTTGTTAAAATCCTAGAATATATTCTACGCTTAAAGGTTATACCTCAAGAGTTAGAATCTGACGAAGTGTCCTTATTTGTTCGGCATACCAGGTACGTACGTAAATTTTGAGGGCAAAATTTCATAAGGAGGGGAGATTGTAAAATCCCAAATTTTACAAATAAAGATTTAATTTTCTCGAAATATTTTTTTCAAAATTATGGTGTGGATTTGAGATAATGTTATAGTTGTGGGTAATATTTATAAATTTTGAAAAGTATGCAAGTTGTTATATAATATTCGATTGGTCTAAGAATATTCTTTTTGTCGGGGAATATCCGTACGATGGTACAATCATTGGTGGACCCCACAATGGAATTATTGTCGGATTGAGAAAACGACAAAAATATTTTTATGAAAATAACGGCGGAAGTTTTACCGTTAAAAATATTGAACTACTCTGTAGTAAAAGTACAGTAATACGCGTGGTTGCATAGTAGCACACGATATTGATTATTGATGATTACGTGAGAAGTCACTTAGTTTTGTTCAATTATTGCTACAGTAATTGTTGCATAGTAAAATCTTTTTATATAAAACAGAATATTTTTTATAAAGTTTTGTTTTATTTGATTATTAATAGAATATATTATATTTTATTATGCATAGTGTTTGCATAGTGCCTACATAGTATTTGCATAGTGCCTGCATAGTATTTGCATAGTAAAATCTTTTTATATAAAACAAAATAGTTTTAATAAAATTTTGTTTTATTTGATTATAAATATAATATATTATATTTTATTATGCATAGTGTTTGCATAGTAAAATCTTTTTATATAAAACATAATACTTTTATAAAGTTATTTATTTTATTAGATTTTAAATAATATATATATATATATATTATAAATAGAATATATTATATTTTATTGCATAGTATGCTTTCCATTCTCCTATAAATAGGATGCTTAGTTAGAATTGAAAACACACCAGAAATTCAGAGAATTCTTCTTCTATAATCTTGAGCGTATTTCTTTAGAGTTTTAAGAAGCTTTGAGCGTAGAAAATAGTATAAGTTTTCTTCAAGAATATCCTCGCCCTACCCGTCGGAATACTCTTCTTTTTAAGGTAAGGGGTATTATTCTTTCGTATTCATGAAGAGAGTTATTTTCTTTCAATACTAGTAAGAGTTGTTATTCCATTCTTTATTATTATGTTGGAATAACTTTATACATGTCAATACCGCATACATGGTGAAATTCTTCTGTTATTCCATTCTTTATTATTCTATTGGAATAACCTGTCTGTGCGGTCGATCGCATGCCTGGTGAATTCTGTTGTTATTTCATTCTTTATTATTATGTTGAAATATCCTGTCTATGCGGATTACGCACGGCGTGACCAGTTTCATTCTTTATTATTACATTGGAATATCCATACATGCGGATTCTGCGTGACACGGTTCCGTTCTTTATTATTACATTGGAATATCCTATCTATCGCGGATTCGCATAACCTAGTTCCATTCTTTATTATTCTTTGGAATAACTCATGCATGCGCGCTCTATCGCATGCCTGGTGAATTCTATTGTTATTCCATTCTTTATTATTACATTTGGAATATCCTCGTCTGTGCGGATTACGCATGACCTGGTTTCATTCTTTATTATTCTGTTGGAATATCCTGTCTGTGCGGATTACGCATGACCTAGTTCTGTTCTTTATTATTCTGTTGAAATATCCTGTCTATGCGGATGATGCATAACCTAGTTCCATTCTTTATTATTCTGTTGGAATAACTTGTCTGTGCAGTCTATCGCATGCTTGGTGAATTCTATTGTTATTCCATTCTTTATTATTCATTGGAATATCACATGCATGCGGATTACGCACGACTCGGTTCCATACTTTATTATTACATTGGAATAACTCGTGCATGCGGCCTATCGCATGCACAGTGAATTCTCAACATTATTCCATTCTTTATTATTCAGTTGGAATAACCTGTCTATGTGGATTACCGCATGCATGGTGAATGATCTTTTGTATTCATTCTTTATTAAATTATGGAAATGATCTGTCTACGTGGATTACTGCATGGCGGGTGAAAATCCATTTGCAGTTTCATATATTCTATTATACTCGGTTGGTTAAAGTTTTAAACCTATACTCCATGAAATTAGTAGAATATCATGGATATTTGTGCTTCATCCAGTATCTTTTCATGGAAATATTATTCTGAGCATTCTTGAATTTTACTCCACAAAGCAGTATCATGTTGACAATTTGGACGTTATTAGTTCCTGGATAAATTAATTTATAAATTTTAAAATTTATTCTTGAACTTGTTTTATTGAATTGTCATCATCCTCATGTTTATATTATGTTGAAAGTCATCTGTGGTCTGTAGTGCATAGATGGACTTGGTATGATTATGACCAGGGATTATTCGGTATAATCATGACCGTAATGTTGTAAATGATGTGGAAAAAGTCCTCATTGGCCCGTAGTGCATTGATGGACAGTTTTTGGTATGATTATGGCTATGGATTCTCTTCGACCAAGGGTGCAAAGATGAATTGTTTTATGGCATGATCAGAACCGTTGATGAAAACACGATTATCTTTGGCCCGTATTGCATGGATAATTCGTGGTCGTGATACTAAAGAATATCCTTGGCCTGTAGTGCAGGGATGATGTGATGATGTGGATTATTTATTAAGCTGAGTCTCAGCGATAAAAGTGATGAAAAAACCTTTTAAATCATAGAAGATAGTAGATTTTATGCTTTACTTGACTCTTCTAATGGATTGCTTATTCCGCTGCAGTTGTTGATCTAAAACTTGTTATCTATTGTATTCTATCAGTTGTTATACTGTTGAAGGCTAAGGATAATTTATTCTGCATTATCTTAGTCATAATATTTCTTACTGGGCTAGTTGAGCTCACCTTTTTTTTCATTGTTCTCTTCAAGAAATGAGAATATAGCTGGGACGAGCGGGGAATGGAGTGATGGTCCAGGATAAATGGCTTTAGTAGTCCTCACTATTCTACGAAATAATGTGATAATAATTGTAATGAGGACACCATTGGGTGTGGATATTGTCTAAATGATAATATTCTTGTTTAAACTCTCAGCTATGTTTTGTCGTATTTTACACGACTGTTGTATAATTAAGTTGTATTTGAATTTATGTACCATGTATCTAGCGACTCAATATGGGTGATGTGTACCTGTTTTGGGGGGTCACATTTTACCGGTTGCTAAATGGAGTATTTACAGTATTCATATATCAATCAATCACCTCAAAGCATGGCACGTGAAGGTGTTCCTACTTATCATTCAACTTAATTACCAAAAAAATAATAATAACATTTTCTTCATTTCAAAATATATATTTTTTGTTAATAATTCCCACCCTTTTCTTAATCATTTAAAAGGAAATAAAAACACAATCAATATTAACATAGTAGTAAAAATAGATATCAATTAATGGTCACAAGAACAATAAAAAATAAAAATAAAAATAAAAATTTGAGTGTATACTATATCGTGCGTTTTTTACTATCTATTGTTCATATAATTTGTCTGTATAATTCATATCTTAAATATTTCACAATATTAAGAAAGGCAAATTGATTAGAAAAATAGAGTACTTGAATTGAGATTAACAAGGGATCCGATTAGCATGAAGTTCATTTTTGGTGTCTCAAGGTAAAGGACTGAACATTATGCTCATAGGAAATTTTGGTTTCTCAACCTTCCTAACCTTCTCATATGCTCTTGAAACTCTTCCCTCCCCACATTATTCATTTGCATGTACCTCTTCACAACCATAATCGGGCCGTTGCTCCCGATGGCCGCTTTATAAGTAGACCCTCAGCAAGTTCGCTAACTCAAATCTCTCCCGATCATCTCTCAAGAATGTCAACTTCAAGCTATTATTCTGACTACTACTATTACTCTTCCCATGGACCGACGGAGGATGATGTATAACAGGTGATGCCCCTACATCCATTTTGTCCAAATCATTGAACTTCTTCAAAGGAAAGCATAATGTTCAAGGAATATCATTATACCCATAAGCACGAAACTATCATTCACTTTATGCATATAAGAACCGATTTTAACATAAATTAGCATGTTCATAAAAATTTAAAAAAGAAAACAAAACAAAACAAAAAAACCCTAAACTTGATTATATAATGCTACTAGCTAGCAATAGAATTCCATGTCTGCAAATGTGCTAATAACCATCAATGTCTAAATCCTAATAAGTAATTTAGCATTTTGTCCCACCTTTAGTTGGGTTCTATCTAATCAAACACAAATTATTATTATTTTTTACTTAATTATATAAATCAACTCTAATGTTCTTACCTAGAAATGGGTAAAGAAATCACAATATTAAATTTTCGATTACCTTTTGGAGACGCTGTTGTCAGAGGTGACGGTGATCTTGCTCTTCTCGCGGACGACGGAGATAGAATCACCCAGAGCTCCTGCCTTGCTGCCAACCTTGATTCTCTCTTGAAGGAACTTTTCCAGTGAAGCAATGTCCATAATTTTGTCCTCCACCGGCTTTCCGCAGTCAATCACGAAGGTCGCTCCCTTCTTCTTCCCCTTGGCTCCAAATTGCCTCCTCCCGTCCCTTTACTCATCTTCGCTTTTCTTCTCGAAATTAAATAAGCAATTTTCAAATACATAACAATAATATATTTCATATAATATGCGATATATACATATATACGTATGTGAATATAGAGAGAGAAGAGCTCTTACCAGTTGAACTTTAAAACGGCGAACTGCAACTGAAATATGGGATGTTTGTGAAGAAAAAGGAGGAGACTATCGATCTACTGTAAGAGAGCAAGAGAGAGAGAGAGATAAAGGAGGAGGAAGAGGAGGAGGTCGCTGGTGAGGAAGCGATGAAGGGATGAGGGTTTGTCGCCGCTGCTACTAGAGAGAGAAAATGGGAGAGAAAGAATGAGAGGAAGAAAGCGAGAGAAGAAAAGTACTCCTTCAAGGTTTCATTTCAAATTTTGACTTCAGACGTTTTTTTTTCTCTCCTTGTTTTTTACATAGATAATGTTTTTTTAAAAAAAATACTATCTATTTAAAATCAAAAATTCCCCTTATAAATGCATAACATTTTTTATATTATATCTACAACGTTTTGTTAAAAAATGTTGTAAAAAATACTACAACATTTTTATAAAATGTCATCTTTTAAGTGGTCTTTTTATGATTTTGAATAGTGACAAGATCAATGTTACTAGAAAATGTAGTCGAACCATAAAATCTCAAAATTTACCATTCTGATCATCCATCTATTCAATCAATAAAACTGAATGAGTTTCAAAGTTAAATACACAACAACAAATGGATATAAAACAATAATAGTAAATTCATATTTTTGTTCACAAAACCATAAATAGATTATCTACTTAGTGACAATCTAATCTGTGGCGGAACCATAACATTTTTAAAGGGGGTCAAAATACATCAGTAAAAAAATTATTTATTGACGCTTGGAGTGCTTCTTTCAAATTCATTTTGCTCAATTATAGTATTTCACAACATCATATTTCAACCATTGTCAACTTTTGAGTTGTGAGTCTAATAGCTTTAAATAGATACACACACACACACACACACACACACACACACACACACACACACACATATATATATATATATATATATATATATATTAATTTTCCCCGAAATATGGGACTATTAATCAGACTTAAAGTTTTTAGTCAACTGATTAGCTACGTCTATAGAGTCTATAAATAAATTACAAATTATAATATTACTAGTAATTATCTGTGCCTGAAGGCACGATGTAACGAAAAATTAGATTAAAATTCAAAAAATACTACATTATCTAAAGACTTTTTGCAACCTAAAATAACTTACAATCACACATAACAATTATCATAATTCACCACACCACCACAATAATTAATTTTTCTTTAAAAATAGATATATCCAGAAAAATCTAAACCTGTCTACAAAACTTACAAATAATCAATAACAATTTTCATAATTCACCACACTATCACAATAACAATTATTATTATTATTATTATTTGTTGTTGTTGTTGTTGTTGTTGTTGTTGTTGTTGTTGTTGTTGTTATTATTATTATTATTATTATTATTATTATTATTATTATTATTATTATTATTATTATTATTATTATTATTATTATTATTATTATTATTATTATTATTATTATTATTATTATTATTATTATTATTATTATTGTTATTATTGTTGTTGTTATTATTATTATTACTACTATTATTATTATTAATATTACTATTACAGTTATAATAATAATAATTATTATTACTATTATTATTATAATTATTATAATAATAATTATTATTAATATAGTTATAATTATTTTTGTTATTAGTATTATTATTGTTGTTGTTGTTGTTATTATTATAAATCTGAAACATAAGACCCCTTAATTTAGACTAATTAGCAAATCTGACTCTCCCATTTGTCATGTTTTTGCTAAAGTGTTTCTTATAATTTTTTTGTCACAATTGTTCCTCAAATATGCATTAGTTGTTCAAAAATGTTTCTTCTCTATTTTTGGTCAATTTTTGTTAGTCAAATGTTTTCCCAAACTTTTATCGTTTTCATTTATATATTCACTAAATATAAATATGTATATTATCATTTTCATTTAACTTGATCTAATTAATTAAATTATGAACTTGTGCGATAAATGATCTACATTAAAAAACATACTTTTTTCTAATGTTAAAATAAAATTTTAATACCCATAAAAAGTGCAAATTAACACAAAAAATTATATTTTTTTCTAAATATTAAAATTTATGAAAAAAAAACTTATAAAAAGTTATTACTGAAACTAATCTTATATATATCATATAAAAAATATTAAAATTATATTAATTATCACATCTAGTATTTTAACTTTAAATATCACATCATGCCAACAATTAACCAATTTTTTAATTTGTTAACATTTTTTCTATTTGATAAAGAAAAAGAAAAAGAATCTATTTAATTTTTTGATTTTGTAATTGCTTTTTTATAAGTAAATTATGATCTTGTTTTTAATTTTGTTTTCTTACCATTGATATTTTTTTATGTATTATACATTTTAAATGTATGCATACTCCAAAAATTATTATAGTTTAAAATAAAATATTAAAATATCAATTAATGTAGAGAGAGAAAGATGAGAGAGAGAGAAAGAAAGAAGGAGAGAGAGAGAGAGAAAACGTTGGAAGTAAGAGATGAGAGAGAAAGAGAGGAGAGAGGAGAGAGAGAGAATGAGGAGGAAATTTGGATGGAATTTTGTGTGTGTGAGATGAAATGTCAGCCTTTAGATTAAGTTAGAATGAATCTGAGTCGTTGGTGTGCTTTGTCAAATTATTGAATTCAAATTGGCTTCTGTTTTATTATATAGATATATTCAAAACCTTATATTCTGGTTCTGGTCATCTTCCTTGAAGACAATTGAGAGGAGTTACTCAAATCAAGAAAATGAATTAAGTTATTCTCATTTACAAAAAATCGATGCCAAGATATGATTAAGTCAGTAAAACAAATGAGTGCAATATTAATTAATTAATCATCAAACTTATTTAACATTATTTTATCTTATAGTAATATTGTTAATTTATTATAAGTAGAAGGACATGAGAAAGCAAATGAATTAATACCATCTCATAACAAAGATCAAGTTTAACTAACATTAGCATGCTTTAGATTTCAGGCTTGGGGGTCATATAACCCCCCCCCCCCCCCCCCCCACCCCACCCCACCCCCCTGGCCCCTAGTTCCGCCTCTAAATCTAATAGTACTAAATTAGTCTAAAACATGGTCTGATAGGCATATAAATTATAACTACAATAAAATGTCCTATTTTAAATATATACATCGTAAATCATTTAATAACATATTTGCATAAAACATTCAAGTCATTGATAATAGCATGTTTTATTACAATCTACTATTTAAGATTTAGTAAAGGATTGAATCATTACATCAATCATAACTTATACTCCATATGAAGTCTTCACAAGAAAATTGTAACAAAAAATTGATATTCAAGAGAAGGTAAAGCAAATAAGCAAAGGCATGTACCTGACACCAAGATGTCTCTTTCTCTTTATCAACTTAGGTTTAGTAGATAAAAATAAATTGGAGACATGAGTTGCAATTTATAATTTATTATATTGAAAGTTGAGGATAATATGATAATTATAAAAATAGTATTTATTCCAATTTCTTTTTCGTCCAAATCAGACTTATTTTAGACTGAAAACTTTGACAAGAAAAGTGACCAAATTTTCTATCCATTTCTTTTCTTTTTCGCTTATTAAAAAACTCAGAAACATATGAATTGGAAAGAAAACTTCAATTTTTTGTCCATTTTTTTCTTCGTCCATTTTAAAACTCAGAAACAGAGTGTTAATACATCTTTACAACTCACATCTTTGTATTAAGAGGCCCTCTGAATATTTAAGATACAAATATGAGTCAAAACTATTCAGAATACCTCTTAATACAAAGATAGGTGTTTAGTATTTCAAGTTTGATAACCGCGCAAAATACAAATAAATTTGAAAACGACTCATCTAGTATCTTTCTTGACACAAAGCGTTACATGTAGCTTTAAGTACTACAATTTTATATCGACTTTTTAATTATCAGTTACGTGGATAAGTACCTGTTGTAACTTTATTAGAGAGATGTGTAATAAGTGGATTGTTCTTATAATTCTTACAAATCTCATGTATTGATAAATTTCATAATTATAATTCAGCGTTAATTTATCGCAATACATAGCAGAACTCTTCCATGAACAATTGATTTAAAATAATTCTCTATATGTTGATCTCATGATTATAAAGCAAGTGTGCAATATGAACTTTCATTAATTTCAATAATAATATTTAATTAGTGTTTGACTTATCTCCATTTTTTCTCATTTAGATAAACTCGTTTACCATTCCCATGCGAAGCACATGGCCAATATTATTAAATGTAAGATAATATATTTAATTGGAATTTTGAGAATGTAGTTATAATTATTAAATATTTATTTAAACAATAAATTATTGAATTATATATTGTAGGTTCATTTTATTATCCTTAAAACTCACCTTCACCTTCAAACGGTGAAGAAGCTCTTTCAGTTTTTCAACTTCATAATTGATCTAGAAGGATCTAAGAAATCTATTGTTCAACTTAACTCATCAGCTGGTAATCTTTCTAATAATGTATGTATCCTTCAGTCCCAGCTCTCTACCATTCAGTCTTCTCTTCTCACTCGATTCCTCAAAGACCTTTCTCGATTAGGAATTTCTTTGTATCATCGCTTATAAAAGCCCTTGCTTTAGAGGATCTCTGTTGTAACAAAAATCTCGATTTTTGGCTCTCTCGGGGACAAAAAACTCCAAGTTTTTTCTAGTGCTATCAAGAGAGATGGAACCACAACAAAATTTTGGCATTTATAAGCGTAATGGGGAATTGGTAGAACCAAGTTAATATCCAACAGGTGTTGTTGTTGATTACTACCAGATCTCTTAGGTCTTCCTTCGATCACTATCCTAGATTTGCCGAAATGGAAAAGTATGTTACTAAACATATTATTTCTATCCAATCTTCTAATATGGTTCCCTATTTTGGATGATGAGATTTTCTATATGCCTAAGTCTATAAAGGTTAACAAGAGCCCTGGCCCGGATGGCTTTAATGTTAATTTTTCCTCCATTGTTGGGATATCATTGGGGCTGAATTTACCTCTGCAGTGCATTATTTTTTTGATACGAGCCACCTTCGTTGTGGAATTAATGCTACTACTATTGCCTTGATCCCAAAGTCTGATAATCACATATATATCTAACTTTAGGACAATATCTTGCTGCAACACTTTTTATAAATACATCTCTAAGATTATTACTAATAGACTTAAGAAGGTCCTTCCCTCTCTAATTGACCATGCCCAATCTACCTTCATTTCTAGTAGAAGCATCAGTGATAATATTCTTCTTGCCCAAGAACTTTTCAGAAACTACCATAGGAATTTTGGTCTTTCTAGATGTGCCTTAAAGATTGACATTAGGAAAGCTTTTGACACTGTCAACTAGAGTTTTATCTTCGATCTGTTGAGCCTTCTTAATTTCCCTCCCACTTTCATTAATTGGATTAAAGTTTGCATTTCTACAGCTATATTTTCTGTTAAAGTGAATTGAGCTCTTGCAAGCTACTTCCGAAGGTCCAGAGGACTAAGGCAAGGGGGATCTTTTTCCCTTACCTATTTGTGCTAGCTATGGAAGCCTTCTCAATTATTTTGAACAAGGATGCTCTTTTTCTTAGCTTTAAATTCCACTAGCGAACCGAGCCTTGCAAACTCACTCATCTTTGTTTTGTTGAGAATTTGTTGATCTTTTGCCATGGTAACCTGCCTTCAGCTAAAATCATTCATTCTTGTATTTAGTCTTTCTCATTATTCTCTAGCTTAATTCCAAATGCTCAGAAGAGTCACTATGTTTTATATAATGTTAAAGACGAATGGCATAATAGCATTTGTTCTATGGTGGGGTTTCATATTATTGTTCTACCTATCAGATTAATATTTTGGGGTTCCCCTTATCTCATCAAACCTTTCCCACATGGATTGCATGCCTTTAATTCAATAAATCATTGCTAGAGGAGTCCTCCTGGACTGTAAGATTTCTCTTTTACTCAAGTAGACTGCAGCTAATCAAATTTGTCCTGTTTGCCATTCAGTCTTATTGGTCAGCCCTTTTTTTTTGCCCAAGTCTGTGATGAGATCAATTCAGTCGATTCTTTATAGATTTCTCTTGAAAGGCTCATCTCTTTTCAAGTTTGAAGTCGAAGTCTCTTGGAAGGATCTATCCATGCCATAGTCCGAGGAAGGATCTATCCTAGCTATCAAGAGTCTTATCGATCGAATATGGCTCTCATCCTCTCAAAGACCTTATCAAGGTTATCTCTCATTCCCTTCTTCTCTTTTTGGGCTTCATGGATTCAAAGCTCTATTCTTAAGTAGAAAATTTCGCATATTGATATTCACTCTGATTGCTCTTGGATTTGGCTTAAAATCATTAACATATCACCAAATAATCATAAAATAATTCATTAAATTGATAGAAACATAAAAATTGAATTTTTACAACTATGTTTTCTGTTAAAGTGAATGGAGCTCTTGCAAGCTACTTCCGAAGGTCCAGAGGACTAAGGCAATGGGATCTTCTTTCCCCTTACCTGTTTTGTGCTAGCTATGGAAGCCCTCTCAATTATTTTAAACAAGGATTCTCTTTTGGATGGCTTAAAATTCCACTAGCGAACCTAGCCTTACAAACTCACTCATCTTTGTTTTGTTGATGATTTATTGATCTTTTGCCATGGTAGCTTTGCCTTTGCCTTTTCCTTGATTCATCATTCATTCTTGTATTTAGTCTTTCTCAATGTTCTCTAGCTTAATTCCAAATGCACAGAAGAGTCACTGTTTTTTATATAATGTTAAAGAAGAATGGCAGAATAACATTTGTTCTATGGTGGGGTTTCATATTGGTGTTCTATCTATCAGATTTCTTGGGGATCCCCTTATCTCATCTAAGCTTTCCCACATGGATTGCATGCCTTTAATTCAACAAATCATTTGCTAGAGTGTCCTCCTGAATCGCAAGATTTCTCTTTTACTCGAGTGCATCGCAACTAATCAAATTTGCCCTGTTTGCCATTCAGTCTTATTGGTCAGCCCATTTTATTTTTCCCAAGTTTGTGATGAGATCAATTCAGTCGATTCTTTGTAGATTTCTCTGGAAAGGCGCATCTCTTCTCAAGTTTGAAGTCGAAGTCTCTTGGAAGGATCTATCCATGCCATAGTCTGAGAGGGGTCTAGCTATCAAGAGTCTTATTGACCGGAATATGGCTCTCATCCTCCAGCACCTTATCAAGGTTATCTCTCCTTCCCCTTCCTCTCTTTGGGCTTCATGGGTTCAAAGCTCTATTCTTAAGCAGAGAAATTTTTGGCGTATTGATATTCACTCTGATTGCTCTTGGATTTGGCTTAAAATCATTAAACTTAGGCCTACTACTTTGAAATTCTTTAGTTATAGATTTGGTAATGGTAACATCTTCAATTTGTGGTTTGACCCGTGGCTGAATGGACAGGCCTTATCTTCTTCTAAGTCTATTATCTCTAACTCTAGGATTCTTATCTTTGATAGAGTCTCTTGCATCATTTCTCAAGGTTCTTGGTCGTCTCTACCTCTTAGAAACCATCGTAACCATCATGAGGTGATGCAGTTTTGAAATTTATTAAATGAAGTTCATGTGTCTTCTGCTGCTGAGGACCTCATATTCTGGAACGGTATTGTCATTAGTTCCCTGAAGGCAAATAACATCTGGGAATCTAGTCTTCTGAGATGTCAGAATATACCTTGGGCTAAGTTTCTATGGCACAAGCTTCATGTGTCCAGTTCTCTTTTACGTTGTGGCTAGCCTTGCGTAGGAGACTGCCTATAAATGATTTATTTTGTTTATTTTCTAATTTCTAGTGCTTGGCCTACCCCCTTTGTAACTTGACTGCGAAAACTTTCCCTCATCTTTTTTTGTCCTTACTCTAAAACTGTTTTATCTTCTGTTATGGATGTTGGGAATTGGCCTCATGTCCCATTCGTCTGGGACAATTTGGTGGAGTATACTCTTCAATTTAAGGGAAGGTTTATGCAATCTGAGATCCCGAAGTTGGTTTTTGCTACTTCGGTGTACAAAATTTGGGGAGCTAGGAACTCAATGGTGCATGACAAAATCAAACTGCCCCTTCGTTCTAGAAAATGAAATTGTGATGTTGATCAAAGCTCGGCTCTTCACTTCTCTGTAGTTCCACAAGGCAACTTAGAATTGTAGTAGCTATATTAATTGAATGTCGCTCTTTTTGTTTTTGTCTCTTCTTTGAAGAAAGAAAGAAAATTTAAGGAAGAGAGAAATTTCAAAGAAAGCTAGAAGAATGAAAGAATATGAATAGACTGGGATGAATATGTAGTGTTCCATATATGCTTGCAAGTGTTATGGAAATAAATAATCTGTTCCTAACATTAGAATGATTTAATTTGGTTTCCAAGATAAGATAAGATAAGATTTGATTTGATAAAATATG
The DNA here is from genome assembly GCA_020205615.1 of Panax quinquefolius. Taxonomy (NCBI): domain Eukaryota; kingdom Viridiplantae; phylum Streptophyta; class Magnoliopsida; order Apiales; family Araliaceae; genus Panax; species Panax quinquefolius. The sequence goes on along the minus strand of CM035157.1, from coordinate 122,344,456 downwards.
ATTTGATTTGATAAGATATTAACTATTTTATTTGGTAATATTTAATTTTCATATTTGATTTGATTCACCTTGCTTTATTTTCCAGAAAATTAAGGAAACAAGGAGATTGAGCAAGATTTGAAACATTTGCTAGAGATTACACAAGACATCGAGGGACCGCCCAAGATCCATTAGGGTTTGGCTTTTTAGGGGTTCTTGTTGGTTTACGAAACAAGATATACATACTGATAACAGTGTAAAAATGCAAGGTGAGCGTACATAAAATAAATTTAAAATTTTCTGCAATTTAAACACGTTATAAACACTTTACTCTTTATTACTTTTACATGCAATTTAATTGATGAGATTGTCATTGTCTGGTAGCTAATTGTCTTAATTTGATTACGAAATATGATTGTACTCCTTCCATTTCTTTTTAATAGATGTTTTAGAAGAAAACATAAATTTAATAAATACTATAAATGCTTATTAATATTACCAAGTGAATATTTAATATAGAGACAATATATGAAATTAAGTCATTAATGCTTCTTTAAAATCTAAAAATAAAAAGAAACAAATTTGACTTTTTAAAAAGACAAATAAAAAGAAACGGATGGAGTAATAATCTATTCGACTTTATAATTTTTGGGAATTAATATTTTCATAAATGAAAATGTTAGTTCTACAAGATTTTCAATTCCCTATTTTTCCCTATATAAACAATGTGTTGAAACAACGGTCTATTCATGCGATGACTAAACAAATTCACAATTTTATGGCTACTTCTAAATTTCAACCAATGGTTCTCTTCCTTATAGTTATGCTTTCACTATTTGCTACTGATGAATGTAAGTAATTATTTCCTCATCATCCCTTATTTTCAAATTATTGTAAATACATTTTTAGTTTTTGTAATTTTTTTCTTTTATAAGAGGCAATTTATTTAAGAAATTATATAAGTATTTTATTAGATTCCAAAAACCCATTTTAGAATTAACTTTATTTTTTAAAAAAATATTTATTTTTGATACAGGTTTGATCAACAAAAGAGCTGAAATTACGCAAGATGGTGACAATATTCTCCCTACAAAGCTCAACGCTATTTGTCTCCCAAGGGTATGTCTAGGGGGTATCCCTAGAAATTGTTGGTGTTGTGTTGAGCCTCTTAAATCACGTTGTTTTGATAAAAGATCCGAGTGTCGAGCCTTTTGTAAATGATCCTCCTTATACTGTTGCAACTATTTCATGAATAATTTAATTAAAATAACTCTCTATATTTAGATTTCCTGATGATAAAGCAACTGCGCAATATGAACTGCCATTAATTTCAACAATGATTCATGTTATATCTTTAAAAAAGCTTTTCAGTAAATTATAATTCCATTTTATCATCAAACTGACCCCCGTCGACAATGACCAGTTTTTGTAGTGATAATTCTCTATATTTTGATTTACTGATTATAAAGCAAGTGTTCAATATGAACTATCATTAAATTCAATAATAATATTTAATTGGTGTTTTCCTTATCTCCATTTTGTCTCATTTAGATAAACAATTTTACATTGAAATAATCAATTAAATGTAAGATAATATATTTAATTAGAACTTTGAGAATATATAGTTATAGTTATTAAATATTTATTTAAAAATAAATAATTAAATTATATATTGTAGGTTATTTCGATCAATTATTAAGCTAAACATTTGAATGTAGTGCAGATTTATTTAGTTATGATTATAAGCAAACAATTATTTTAATTAATTTTATTGTAGTTTCAAATAGAATTTTGTATTAGCGTTTATATTGACAAAATTTGCTTGAAATTCTAATTCGAATTAACTATATAATTAAATGCACAAACATGGTTTCACCAATTTTTATTTTAGCTTTTTTCTTTCCTATTAAAATTAGTATAAGTTCTATCCAAATTTGTAAAATATTCAAAATAAAACCCAACATGTTAGGAAAAAGGAAGATGTTGTTTATTTTTATATCTATAATAAGAAAATAAATTTCTAAAAGATTTTTTTTCTTTAGCTCTATCAAATATATTACAAGCTTTTATATCACTAAGATAATATATCTTAACAAATTTTATCCAAAATTTGTTATTGCACTTTATTAAGATGTTAAGATATCGACAAAAAATCTTAATAATAAATGTGATTTTAAAAATATAATTACTATAAAATTAGTTGAAAATTATAGTGGATTGGTTACTAACGAATTGTTATAATTAAATTAAAATTTATTAAAGCTTGAGTTTCGTAGTTCTGTTCGAATTAGAATTTCAAGTAAACTTTATCAATATAAACCCAAGAGTAAAATTCCATTAAAAAATTAAATTAAATAAAAATAATTATTTTCGCATAATCATAACTAAATACTCCATCCGTCTTAGGATAAAAGTTTTTATTACTAATTTGGGCAGTCTTAAGTTAAAAGTTCACTTACCTTAAATAATCTATTTTTTACAAAAATAAATCTTATAATACCCCTAATATTAATTGTTGTGGGTCCAAGTATTAATTAGGGTTCAAACCTAAAGTATTGAATGAAAGACAAAAAGACAACAAAAATCTCTAAATAAGTTAATGCACATTAAATTTCTCAGTAGGATAAAATTTTGGAATCTTAAATTTAATGAAATGTCTAAAAGAAAAAATATTTATTTTGAGGGTCACCGAAAGTGGTCGTCTGAACCCATGACTCTTTACAAATGTTTTTAATAATCACAAAAACTGTGAACTTTTACTTGATGTTCAACAATCGTAAAAGACTGTAAACTCTTATCCCCCGAAGTATCATTAGGTGATCAGCCTAATAAGGCCAAATGTTACGCGTAACATTTAATCACGTTGTAATTACACAGCGTGATAATGTCGATTACCCGACCATAACTCAATACCCCTATTTATAGGGTTGTTCATACTCATTCAAAACCTCGGGATACCTACCAAAATATTTTGGATTGGATTAACATATCATCAAATAATCATAAAAAAATTCAATAAATTGATAGAAATGTAAAAATTGAATTTAGTCGAACAAATGATATAAACTCCTTTTATAGACGGTCCAAATTCAATTTTTTTTTTATAGTTTTAACAATAAGCGAAGTTAGAATGCACGGGAGTGCGGGATTTGCTTGTTGGGACGTACTTTCCTCGAGAATGGTATTTCACGTCTCGAAATAGTAACTTAATTACACCATCAATAAGAATTTATTTAATTATTAGTTATCGATGGTAACTATTTGAAATTTTGTTTCGGTATTTTTGGATACTGTAATTTATCCTCGAGTATATTCTTACACCATTAAAATTTCAGTATAGTAATTATTTATTACTCTAGTAGCCTCATATGTCCTTTTTGGACAGATTTTAGTCGATAAAATATATTACTTATTTTCGGCATTTCTTTAATTAATTTTTCATACATTTTTATACTTTACTTTATCCATTAAACCGCATTAAATATTTTATTAATTTTCGTCCTCTTGGCCCCACCTAGATAATTATAATTTAGTTAGTTTTTGATTTTTTCAGATTTTTCCCAACTTTGTTACTATTTATTTTAAGCATATTTATGTTCAAATTTGTGAAATTCTTTAAAATTCGAAAAAATTATGAATTTTGGAAAATATCTTTATAACATTAAATTATACTTTTGCCCAAAATTTATTCTTAAACTGAATTACAGAACCAAAATTATAATTGTTTTAATGTTTAAAACCTGATTAATATCTAGAGATCGTTACGACATTCTTCTTCTTTTCTCGTGATTAAACAATGCCTCTAAAATGTGAAAACCTTCATAAATAAAAAAATATGAAATACTTGAATTGATAAAAATAATAATACACCTTTCATCCCTTTTATAAACACGTTACTCTTTATTAGTTTTACATGCAATTTAATTGATGAGATTGTCATTGTCTAGTTGCTAATTGGCTTAATTTGATTACGAAATATGATTGTACTCCTTCCATTTCTTTTTAATAGATGTTCTAGAAGAAAACATAAATTTAATAAATACTATTAATGCTTATTAATATTTTGTGTGATTGACCGAGTGAATATTTAATATAGAGACAATATATGAAATTAAGTCATTAACGCTTCTTTAAAATCTAAAAATAAAAAGAAAAAAGAAACAAATTTGACTTTTTAAAAAGACAAATAAAAAGAAATGGATGGAGTAATAATCTATTCGACTTTATATTTTTTGAGAATTAATATTTTCACAAGTGAAAATATAAACAATGTGTAAATATTCCCTTTTTTTCCCTATATAAACAATGTGTTGAAACAATGGTCTATTCATGCGATGACTAAACAAATTCACAATTTTATGGCCACTTCTAAATTTCAACCAATGGTTCTCTTCCTTATAGTTCTTTATATTTTTGGAAATTAATATTTCCACAAGTGAAAATGTTAGTTCTACAAGATTCTCAAGTGAAACAATGTGTTGAAACAATGGTCTATTCATGCGATGACTAAACAAATTCACAATTTTATGGCCACTTCTAAATTTCAACCAATGGTTCTCTTAAAGTTCTGTTTTCCCTATTTGGTACTGATGAATGTAAGTAATTATTTCCTCATTATATTGTAAATACATTTTTAGTTTTTGTAATTTTTTTCTTTTATGGCCATATTTTTTTTTTGATTTATTTGTTAATTAACCATCTAGAAGATCCATATAAATTGGGCCATAGCTTGGGCCATTTGATTTCTTGTTTGGGCTCTCTAATTACATTGTTTGGGCTATGTAAAAATAGCATGATCCAATTGATATATTTTATCTTACCCTAATTATTTAATTAGGGTTTCCATTCCACTCGTTTTAGAATTTAAATAATTATCTATGTACCTTTAATTTTATATCCCAATTAGACTCACTTTAATTAGGTTTAAATTAAATAATAAATTGAGATAATAAAAGTAATCTCTTAGGTTAGTATAATTTTAAATACTATTATTCTTTAATATCATAACCCTTAGGTTATTTAATTTCCATACCTAATGTATAATTAGGTTATGTAACTTTTTGTTTAATTCTTTTTATATAATTCATTCATACATATATATATATATATATACACACACACATATATATTTATTTAACCATAAACATTTTCCACATAAATAATAACATATTCATTCCATATATGTCATAAAGTTTTCAATATCATTAATATTTAATTACCGTGTGACTTAAAATTTTGTTGTTGTTACAATCTCCAACTAAACTAAACAAATTCTTGAAAAATAAACCAACTAAAATGGAATCGGTCATCTTCATCTTCTTCATCCGCTTCGCCTTTCACATCTGAGGGAACCCATTTCGTTAATATCAAGAATCAAAACTCAAAATTTGTACAGATCAAACCAAACCTGTGACGCCCCCAAAATAGGTATACATCACACATCTTGAGTCGCCAAATACATGATACAGAATACAAATACAATCTTAAATATACAACAAGAGCTATGAGTTTTAATACAAATATTGTCTTCTAAACAATATCCACTCTCAGAATAAGTCCTCATTACAATTATTATCACATTATTTCATAGAATAGTGGGGACTACTAATACTATCATCTGGACCATCACTCCGTTCCCCGACTAGTCCCTACTACGTTCTCATTTCCTGAAGAGAACAGTGGAAGAAAGGGTGAGCTCAACTAACCTAGTAAGAAATAATATGACTAAGATAATGCAGGATAAATTATCATTGGCCTTCAACAATGTTAAACTGATAAAATACAATAGACAACAAGTTTAACTGCAGCGGAATAAGCAATCCATTAAAAAAGTCAAGTAGAGAATAAAATCTACTATCTTTTATGATTTAAAAATATTTTTCATCACTTTTATCGCTGAGACTCAGCTTAATAAATAATCCACATCATCCACAAGACTACTGACCAAAGATATTCATTAGTATCACGACCAAAATTATCCATGCACTACGGGCCAAGGATATTCGTGTATTCATCAATGGTCATGATCATGCCAACAATCATCCATCAACGCACTACGGGCCAATGAAGACTTTTTACCACATCATTTGTAACATTACTACCATGATTATACCGAATAATCCTCAGTCATAATCATACCAAGTCCATCTATGCTGCGCAGCCACATATGACTTTCAATAAAATATAAACATGAGGATGATGACAATGATATAAGAATTGAATAAAACAAGTTCAAGAATTAATTTATCCAGGAACTAATAACGTCCAAATTGTCAACATGATACTTCTTTATAAAGTAAAATTCAAGAATGCTCAGAAGAATATTTCCATGAAAAGATACTGGACGAAGCGCAAATATCAAGGATATTCCACTAATTTCATGGAGTATATAAATCAAAACTTTAACCAATTGAGTATAATAAAGAATGAAATAACAAAAGAAATCACCGTGCATGTGATAGGCCTTGCGACAGCAAAGTTATTCCAACAGTAATAATAAATAACGGAACCCGAGCTCCCATGAAAAGCGCATGCATGTGATATTCCAACCAATGAATAATAAAGACGAAAACCAGTCCCAAGCGTAAATCACACGTAGATGTGATATTTCAACAGAATAATAAAGACGGAACCAGTCCCATGAAAAAAGCATATGCGAGTGATATTCCAACGAATAATAAAGAATGGAATAATGTAAGAATTTCACCAAGTATAGGGTAGCTCAGGCGTACAAAGTTATTCCAATGTAATAATAAATAATGGAATAATAGAAGAATTTCACCAAGTATAGGGTAGCTCACAGATATCTGAGTTATTCCAATGTAATAATAAATAATGGAATAATGTAAGTTCTCTTCATGAATACAAAAGAAATAATACCCCTTACCTTATAAAGAAGAAACTGGATATAGAAGTAGTGAAGTAGCAGAATACTCTTCTTCTTTCTATCTATAATTTCTCTCTCTAGAGTCACAGTAAATTCGTAAGAAATAATGAAGGAATGAGCTTCTATTTATAGGAGAATGGATTGAATAGTAACTAATTCATGAACGGTCCAGATTGATTTACTTTTTAAATGAGTACGGTTATACCGATTCACTATTAAAACTTAAAGCAACAGTCCATACCGATTCACTATTAAAACTTTAAACCAAATGATCCATATTGATTTACTATTATAAATTCAACCAACTATGAAAAATTAACACATCTCCTCATGGAATAATATTGTACCCAAAAATAATTTGGACTGAAAAGAAATATATTGTTCGGGTGAATAGTACTTCGTGAATAGTAACTCATGAATAGTAACTCATGAATAGTAACTCGTGAATAGTAACTTGTTAATAGTAACTCGTGAATAATAACTTGTGAATAGTAACTCCAACACAAAAAGTGTCCCGAATACCCGATTGAACAATATAACCTCCAGACATCAATTATCATCGAAATAGATGTCGATTTCTACTAACACAAATAATCCCAACACAATGAAACTATCAAATTCATCCTTAATCAACACAAATTTATTCATCATTAATATTATAACTCACAATATTTAAGAACCAGGTTGTTCCTCGGAAAGAGGAGGCTTTCCAATAAGGATTTCTTCCTATTGGCGTGCAATTAGGTGACCAAATCTCTCATTGACAGAACTTCTAGACATTGTAAATATTACAATTTAATAATATGAATAACTTTGTCGTCTCAATTATTGATTTAATAATATTACATATAATGCAGATGATACTGTGACAATAATCGAATCAACAATATGAGAGATATGATGCAGCAATAATTGAGTATAACTGAGTGACTTCTCACGTAAGCATCAATAATCAATACCGTATTATTATGCAACCAATGCCAGACATCAGCTTTTTACTACTATGGGTAGTTCAACAGTTTTAATAAAGAATAACACCTCCGTTTATTTTATAAAATATTTTTGTCGTTTTCTCAATCCGACAATAATTCTATTACGGGGTCCACCAATGATTGTGTTGTTGTACGAATATTCCATGCTAAAACGAATATTCCCCGACCAATCGAATATTATATAACAACTTGCATACTTTGCAAAATTTATAAATATTACCCACAACTATAACATTATATCAAATTCATTCCATAATATTCAAAAATAATATTCATAGAAAAAATCATCTTTATTAATAAAATTTGGGGTCTTACAACCTCCCCTTCTTATGAAATTTCTCCCTCGAAATTAGGGTACGTACCTGGTATGTCGAAGAGGTAAGGATACCTTGATTTCGTTTCAGATTCTAACTCCCAGGTCATTTCCTCAACATCGTGGTTCCTCCACAAAACTTTAACTTGAGGTATAACCTTGGAGCGTAGAATATGCTCGTTCTTATCCAAGATTTTAACAGGAACCTCCTCATACGTTAAATCTTCCGCTATTTCGTCCGGTTCTAACTCAATAATGTGGTTCGGGTCTTTTACATATTTACGTAACATAGATATATGAAAAATGTTATGAACACGAGACATACTTGGCGGTAAAGCGAGTCTATACGCCACAGTTCCTACTCGATCGAGGATTAAAAATGGGCCAATGAACCGAGGATTGAGCTTTTGTCGATCTTGTGAGATTTTTATACGTTGTTGGATCGTTTGAATCTTTTCCGTAGTCATACGTACCAACTCCGGTCCCAACAACGTTGCTTCACCCACCTCATCCCAGCATACTGGAGAATGAAACTTTCTTCCATACAACGCCTCAAATGGAGCCATGCCAATACTTGCTTGATAACTGTTGTTGTAGGAAAACTCAACTAATGGTAAGAACTTGTCCCAACTTCCTTTAAAGTCAAGGACACAAAGTCTTAATAAATCTTCTAGAGTTTGAATAGTCCTCTTTGATTGTCCGTCCGTCTAAAGGATGATATGCCGAACAAAATCGTAAATTCGTGCCCATAGCTTTTTGCAAACTAACCCAAAATCTTGAAGTGAATCTTGGGTCTCGATCAGAAACTATGGATACTGGCATACCATGCAATCTTATAATCTCGTTTATGTACATAATAGTAAGACGTTCAAGTGTATAAGTTTCTCGTATTAGTAAGAAATGAGCAGACTTGGTCAATCTATCAACAATGACCCAAATCGCATCTATGCCTTAAGAAACCTTGGGAAGACCAGTAACGAAATCCATGGTAATGTGCTCCCACTTCCATTCTGGAATTTCTAGTGGTTGCAATGGACCTTTTGGCACTTGATGCTCTGCATTGACTCGTTGACAAGTTAGACACCTTGAGATAAAAAGCGCTATCTCTCTATTCATATTGCTCCACCAAAATGTATGACGAAGATCGCGATACATTTTGGTACTCCCAGGATGGATTGCAAACGTTGTGTTGTGTGCCTCCATCATGATTCTACACTTTAAATCAAGGTCGTTAGGAACACAAAATCTAGAGTTGACTCAAAGTATTCCTTCTTCATCGATTCTTGCTTCCGGCATTGCACCTTCTTGTACTTTCTTCCTCATACGCATCAACTCTAGGTCTGTAATTTGAGCAGCTTTAACTTTATCGATTAAAGTCGGTTCTACTCGTATATTCGCCATCATCACGTGGGTCCCTGGAGTCTTTATCTCTATCTCCATCCTTTACAAGTCATATAAAATGGGCCTTTGCGTTGACAATATCGCACTCGTACCCGCATATGATCTTCTACTCAATGCGTTAGCTACCACGTTCACTTTTCCAGTATGGTATTGGATGGTATGATCATAATCTTTCAACAGTTCAAGCCAACGTCGCTGTCGCATGTTGAGTTCCTTTTGAGTGAAGAAATATTTGAGGCTTTTATGATCCGTAAAGATCTCCACTTTCTCCCCATACAAGTAATGCCTCCAAATCTTTAGTGTAAAAACGACTGCTGCCAACTCTAGATCATGAGTAGGATAATTCCTCTCACATTCTTTGAGTTGTCGAGAGACATAGGCTATGACTTTCCCATGTTGCATGAGAACACATCCTAACCCTTTGCCCGAAGCATCACTGTAGATTACAAATCCCTCCGAGCCAGATGGTATTGTCAAAACAGGTGTTGAAATGAGTCTCCTCTTGAGTTCTTGAAAGCTCTTCTCACATTTCTTGTTCCAACAAAATTTTATATCTTTCCGAGTCAGCTGAGTTAATGGAGTAGCAATTCGAGAAAACCCTTCTACGAATCTCCGATAATAACCAAATAAAGCCGAAAAGCTACGATTTCATTCATCGATTTAGGTTGCTCCCAATTTGAATAGCTTCAATCTTTCACCGGTCAACAGATATTCCATGACTTGATACTATGTACCTAAGGAATGCTACTTCCTCAAGCCAGAACTCGCATTTCTTCAACTTGGCATAAAACTTATATTCACGAAGCTTTTGGAGTATCAATCTCAAGTGTTGCTCATGATCTTCATGGCTTTTGGAATATATGAGGATGTCATCAATAAAGACAACCACAAAGTGATCCAAATATTCCTTGAATACTCGGTTCATCATATCCATGAAGGCAACAGGAGCATTAGTTAATCCAAAAGACATGACTAGGAATTCATAATGCCCGTACCGAGTTCTGAAAGCCATCTTTGGAATGTCATCGGTTCTAATCTTTAATTGGTGATATTCAGAACGAAGATCAATCTTTGAAAAGAATTTGGCACCTTACAACTGGTTAAACAGGTCATCAATACGTGGCAACGAATATCTATTTTTGATGGTGACTGTTAGGTTTGTAATATTCAAGAACGCAATCAAATTGCAAAAATAAGCGGAAACGTGTAAAAAATCAGAGTTTTAAAATTTTACAAACCATATACCCGGATCACCCTTTATGCACAATTATTAATTAAACGAAAAGATAAAGAATAAAATCATACACTTGAAGATCGAGCTTCCTCAGGTACAAGTTCACCTCCAAATCCTTTCGCGTTCAACTTGAATTCACCGGGTTAGGTTCCTTCCTTTGATCAACGTTAGCCACCCAAGTGTTTGGCCTCTAGAGGTGATCCACCAAGGAAAAAGAATTTTCAAGAAGAAGGGGTATTTGCTCAAACCCTAGTTTTTCCTATCTATATAGAAAAAGGGCGTACTCTCCAACATTTGGAATATCGTATATTTAATATCTGATATAAGACTCCTCTTATAAAGATATCAAGTAACCCTATTAAAATAAGGTATTTAAACTCTTTTAATTAAATGGGCTCCCTAATCTTATTAGGGATAATTAATTAAACTCCTTTAATTAATTTTCCCTCCTAATCCTATTAGGAATAAATGAGAGTACTTATATTAAATTAATTCCTAAACTCTTTTAGAAATTAAAATAATAATAATTGTAATAATATTAATAAGACTTCTCTTATTAATTTATATTTAATATTTCTAAAATATTAAATAATAAATATTAAGCTATTTGATTTATTCTATCACCATAGATTAAATTAAATATACTTAACATATTATTACGATTATGCCATTAACTTCTTAAATAATTATTCTTCCTTTTATGGTGTGACCCTTTAGGTTCTCCATATTAAACCTAGGTTGTGAATAAATCAATTAGAATAATTCTAATCTTATTTAAATAAATAAATTAAACAATTAATTTATTTAAATAAATAATATTTATTCTACAATAGGGATAAGCCTCCCCCAAATGATCAACGACTTTCCGGATAATATAGATTTCAACATTAATCATTAAAGAACCTTTGAGTAAATAGTTACCGATAATTCAATCCTTCCACCATACAATGTCCCAATTAAATATAAGACATGGAATTATCACAAGTCTTATTTTATTTAATTATATGTATTTCGATCCTTAAATGCACAACTCCAAATAATGCAAATTAGAAACTCCTTTCTAATTTCATTCTCGCCTTAACCAAGGACTCTTGGGTTGTCATTTATCGAATCACATAGGACACTTCTCTTCTTTTATTAGAAGTGGTAGATTCTTTATCGATCATATATTATCTCCATGTATAACTTGTTATACCCAAGCATACCCTTTGATATACCCTAAGGGTCTTAAGGAATAAGTCAAAGTATAACTCATCACACACAAGACACTATGATGATCTCAAGTCCAAGGATTACTTGTACTACTATCACTACTGAATTCCTATCGACAGTAAAGTAAAACTCCATTAGGTATTCCTTAGCGAGCCACGCTCAAAGAACTTATTCTCTAATAAGCACCTACATACTTGCTTTAGTGTCTCCACACAAATGATCATGAGATCAATCATCCTCATCCAATGAAAGCAAGCAACGTATGTACCAATCTATCCGGATTCACAAATCCCCAATTTAGTAATCCAATGATTGGGAACTATTTTAGTTTTTAAGCTTTCTAAGAATTTAGATCTCATTAGAATGATCATCATCATTATTCTAAAAGCATTACTTAAAACTATGGGTTTATCACATATTATAAAAAGCGAAGATCATGTAGATAATTAAAAGCCTTTAATAAATTAATACTTTTTTATTAATAAATGAATAAGATTGTTACAAAGTATATGCTTTATCATCAAACATGATTGGCTTGTGTGCATATTACTTTCAATCTCCCACTTGCACTAAAGCCAATCGCCATTGTATCTTATACTCTTCTTCTCTAAGTGACGATTATCCTGCTGTTGGATAAGCTTTAGTTAATGGATATGTAATGTTGTTCTTGAGAGTCCACCATCTCTATAGTGATTTCCCATCTTTCAATGATTCTTATAATCAAATGAAAGTGCCGCAACACATGTTTAGATCCAAGATGAGACTTAGGAACTATTCCTAGTTCTGTAATGAACTTTTAATCCAAACAATCAACTTGCAGCTTCATTCATAGCTATATACTTTGTCTTTATCACTAAACCAGCAACTCTTTGCTGTTTGAAACCTTTCCAATTCACTGCACCACTATTCAAGATAACGCTTTACCTTAAAGTGAATTTTTCTGTCATCTTGGTCTGTTTGAAAAACTTGAGTCTGTTAAGCCCTCTAGTTTTAATTTAGACCCACCATGAATATGATCACATCCTTAGTGCCGGTTAAGCACTTTAAGATGTTTTTCACTGACTCATAGTGAACTTCTCCATAATATGACTAATCAACATCAGGTCTCGTACATTTCATTGCATGCATGATTGTCACTCATGCGACCTCTCTTTTCAGGAGTCTGTGGGGACTATTAAGAGAGATACACTCCATAGCTCATCGACATGAGACATCTCTTGGAGTTTGCCATGCTAAACGACTTTAGCATCAAATGAATATATGTTCCTTGGGTTAAGTCGAGCATCCTCTTAAATCTATCTATATAGATTTATATCCCCAATTAAGATACTCTTCCTAAACCATTCATGGAGGAATGTTTAGACAACTTTATCATTACTGATTGTAGCATTAGTATGTCATTCCTTATCCGTAGTATATCTGTGACGCCCCCAAAATTAGGTATACATCACCCATCTTGGGTCGCCACTTACATGGTACATAAACTCAAATACAACTTACTAACATAATTGTCGTGTACAATACGACATAAACTGTGAGTTTGAATACAAATATTGTCTACTAGATATTATACAAACTCAAAAGGAGTCCTCATTACAACTATTATCACACTATTTCACAGAATAGTGAGGACTACTAATGCTATCCTCTGGACCATTACTCCGTTTCCCCATTCGTCCCAAATATATTCTCATTTCACGAAGAAACGGTGAAAGAAAGGGTGAGCTCAACTAGCCCAATGAAAAATATTATGACTAAGATAATGCGAGAATAAATTATCATTAGCCTTCAACAAAGGTTAAACTAATAAAATATAATAGACAACCAATTTAACTTAGAATCGGAATATGCAATCCATTAAAAGAGTCAAGTAGAAAATAAAGTCTACTATCTTTTATGATTTAAAAGGTTTTCCATCATCTTTAGTATAGTAATTTGAGACTCAAACTTTAATAAATATTCCACCACATCTAATCATCCCCGTACCACCACAGTCAAGAATTTTCATTAAATCATCAATGGTCATGACTATACCGAATCACCCCGTCATAATCATACCAAAACTATCAATCAACGCATTACGAGCCATTGAGGACTTTTGTCACATCATTTATATCAAGCCATGATTATACCGAATGATCCTCGGTCATAATCATACTAAGTTCATCTATGCACGTAAGCCAAAGATAACATAATATAACGTGAGGATGATGATAATGACATAATAATTCAATAAAACAAGTTCAAGAATTATTTAATCCAGAATTATTAACGTCAAATTGTCAACATGATATTGTTTTGTAGTAAAATTCAAGAATAATCGGAAGAATATTTCCATGAAAAGATACTGGATGAAACGCAAATATCAAAGATATTCTACTAATTTCATGGAGTATAGAAGTCAAAGTTTTAACCAACTGGGTATAATAAAGAATGCAATAACAAAAGAAATCACCATGCATGCGGTACTTCGCATAGACAGGTTATTCCAATAGAATAATAATAACGGAACCAGGTCAGGTGAAATTCACACCGGCAGGATGATCCAACAGAATAATAAATGCTGAATAATAAACAATGGAACCGGTCGGTGTAAAACACACGCATGTGATATTCCAAATGTAATAATAAATGCGAATAATAAACAATGGAACCCGAGTCCTAAAACACACATGACGAGGATATTTTACAGAATAATAAAGAATGGAATAATGTAAGAAGATCACCAAGTATAGGGGATTCCAGATCTGAGTTATTCCAATGTAATAAATAAGAATGGAATATTATAAGGATTTCACCAAGTATAGGGTATCTGCGTATACGAGGTTATGTATAGGGTATGCCACTTTTACAAGTTATTCCAATGTAATAATAATGAATGGAATAATGTAAGTTCTCTTCATGAATAAGAAAGAATAACACCCTTACGAATTACAACAAATAATATCCCTTCATCAGTAAAAGACACTTTGGGATATCAAAGTAGTGAAGTACTGTAATACTCTTTTTCTTTCTCTATAGATTTTCTCTCTATAGCTTCTCTCTAAAATTTCTCTCTAGAGTTTCAAAGAATTAAATAAGAAAATAATGAAGGAATGAGCTTATTTATAGGAAAATAGAATGCATAATAATTAATCCATGAACGGTCCAGTTGATTTACTTTAATCGACGGTCCATATTTAAAGCAAAATCTTTTAAATAAAATATCATATATTCTATTTATATAAAAACATTTTACTATGCAAACACTATGCAACACTATGCATAATAAAATATAATATATTCTATTTATAGAATAACTTTAATAAAGTATTCGCTTTTATATAAAAAGATGTTTACGCTTTTATTACGTTAATAATACGAATAAAACAAAACGTCATTATCGCTATAATAATTCATATTATTAATCGATAATAATGGAATCAAACCGAGTGACTTATCACATAAGCATCGATAATCAATACTGGTGTGCTTACTACTATGCAACCACACGTATTCTTCGTATTTTTACTACCGAGTAGTTCAACAATGATCAATCGGTAAAACTTCCGCCGTTATTTTAATAAAATATTTTTGTCGTTTTCTCAATCCGAAATAATAATTACATTGCTAGGGTCCACCAATGATTGAGTAGTTATGCGAATATTCCTCGCTAAATCGAATATTCCCCACCAATCGAATATAATATAACCACTTGCATACTTTGCAAAATTTATAAATACTACCCACAACTATAATATTATCTCAAATTCACACCATAATATTAAAAATTATTTCGACAAAATTTAAATCTTTATTGATAAAATCACGGGGTTTCACATCTCCCTCTCTTATGGAATTTCATTTAAATTAGGGTACGACTGGTATGATAAGAGGTGAGGATACCTTGAATATCTTTATCGTTAAAATATTAAATTCATCTTGCTAATCCGCCAAAGATATTCATTAACAATTGATCTTTTCACTACTGAAGCTAAAGATATACAAAATCAGAAAACCAATAATCTTTGAGACGCGACTTACTAGTATCACAACCACGAATTATCCATGCACTCATGGCCAGGATATTCGTGTTTCTGATCATGATTATACCCGAATAATCCGTGGTCATAATCATTCCAAGTCTATCAATGCGATCGACCAATGATGACTTTTACCACATCCATGAATTAATATTTCATTCTTGAGACTTTTCACCATCATCATCACCTTTCTACGAGGATATTCATTATTTCACGACCACGAATTATCCATACACTCTGACGACGAAGATAATCGTGTATTCGTTGTATCCGACCACAAATTATCCGTGTACTACGGTCGAAGATAATCGTGTATTCATTAGTATCCGCGACCACAAATTATCCATGCACTTTCTGACGAAGATAATGGTGTATTCATTAGTATCACGACCACAAATTATCCATACACTGGCGAAAAGATAATCGTGTATTCATTAGTATCACGACCACAAATTATCCATGCTACTGGCCAAAGATAATGCGTGTATTCATTAGTATCACGACCACAAATTATCCATGCACTCTGACGAAGATAATCGTGTATTCATTAGTATCCGACCACAAATTATCCATACATTAGTATCACGACCACAAATTATCCATGCACTACGACCGAAGATAATCGTGTTTTTCAATTACGGTTATGATTATCATGAACAATCCTGGTCATAATCATACCAAGTCCATCTATGCTGCGTGAGCCTGAAATGACTTTCAACATAATATGAGCATGAGGATCATGTCAATGATATAAAGAATCAATCAAATAAGATAAAGGATAAATATTAAACATTTATAATATAATTTATCCGAGATTCGAGAATATCCCCATGTTATCAATCACTTAATAATCTTATAATCTAATATCATTAATATTATAACAATATTTTAATCACTTCTTAAATTTATAAATAATTTATTTCAATTGTTTACGCTTTACCATATTATGCATTTAATCATTCAAAATGCCATACTTTCATAAGATATCATCACCAATGATCAAATCCCTCATCAAAAAATATGCATATACTACATATAGTTCTCTAGCCATAAAATCCTATTTTCAACTTTTGTTACTTCACATAACATATTTAACTCATATGTTAAGTAACTAAACTATTTTCATAAAAATACCAAATCAGTCCCAAAATATTTCTTTTCTGGGATTTAGCATAATATAGTCTCATAATGAAAATATATTTTTCTAAGAATTTTAAAATTCATTTACTATTTTAAAAATCAATTTCTAATTAATTCCTTAAGAAATTAGCTACCTCAAGTTTAACTCAAAAATTCCCAAATCTTGGCAAGACCTTGCATGTTAATGTGAGCCTCAGCTTTAAATTTCATGGTCATCGGAGTTGTAGAACTCCTGTTATATAGTTTTTAAATCGGGAAAACCTAAATATTGAAATGGTCATAACTTGCTCATTTTAAGTCGAGAATAAGCTCATTTTTGGACAGGAGTTACCTTATACCATATACTTTCATTTCCCGAAAGGCTAGAATTTTTCTCATAATTTAAGTGGCCGAAAATGCCCTTTTAAAAATAAAATCAGTAGCTTTTTGAAATTTCCAGCTTTTTCATTCTTTATTAAAATCAGTCCACACGTAAATCTACAACACCTTTTCCAAAGATTCCACTTGGAGATGCTACAAAATCATAGATCTAACTCTAGAACTTGACCACAATGAAAAATTCAAAATATATTAGGAGATATAATCAATTGAATTTCATGTTACATTTTCACAAAATCGATTTTCAACTCTTTGTGATTTCTAAGAAACTTTCATGTTTTCTCATAATAACCAACATAACTCATTATAACACTTACTAATACCACGTATACCCATGATTTTCATTAGTCCAATGCTTTTATTATGACTTTCATCATAATCCGCGTAAGCAGATCCTTTTAGTTGAAGAAATATTTAAGGGTTTAAGAAATGGGTTTTTTTGTCTTTGAATTCGATACAAAATTCGATTTCACGCTCTAGGGTAGGCTAGAAAGTCTTCAAGAATCGTCAAAATTTATTAATGATAGAAATATCATTCAAAGGCGTGACTCTCATCGAAACTTGGATGTCGTCACGTTGATACAATGTGACTTACATCCTTTAACTAGATAGCACCTCATAATGATGCCTATCAACTAGCCATCTTCTTTCATGATGTCACCTAGAGAAAGTCGTAGCCTCGGTGCATTCCACACAAAGGAAATCGACAACGAAAGGTTAGGGATCTTTACTTGTGGCTTGATATGACAATGATTGACTTTAATGGTTTGGTTACTTGAATTACGCTGTGAGGTTGGTTATGAATATAAAAAGCTAACAACCTTCGAAAAGCATGATGAGTAGTTAACCAATTGATTCCTAAAATCACATAAAAAGGCAAGTATTTTCAAAAAGATAAGATCGACGAATTAGCGTGAAAGTTTTATTTGAATCAAACAAGATTTAAAAATAGTAGCGATTCTTAATGAAGTTTCGACCAATAAGTCAAATCTAACTTCTCCGATTCAAATTTAAGCGTTGAGCATAAGCAAGAGATAAAATAATGTGTAAAACCGGTATCTTATAAGGTATAGACTTCACAATTTATAATTAACTAACGTACTAACCCGTTCGGTTTATTAAGCTTTTTGAGAAGTCATGAAAATGCACTTCCTAAAACCAGCGACTTTGTTTTGTCCATATCCACCTTTGGTGCCTTAGTCCCACTAGACTTGACTTTGGTGCACAAAAAATTGAGCTAAATGACCTTCTCTTCTTGTAATTTCCACATCTATTATCTTTGCCATGATTACACGCGAAGTGGTTACCATTCTTAGCATGATAATTTCCCCGATGGTTATCATTGTTACGGCGGTATCACCGGTATGATTATTATCGTGTTGTTGGTAGATTACCTTTTGTTTGATTCTCATGTGCTTCATTGCTTATCTCGGCATTTTGAGATGCCATTCTCAAACCTTGTCAAAAACAAGGGTTAATTAACATATCACATATTATCCACATACTCGTAAATGATTAAATACCAAATAAATTTAGGTAGGTCAAATGCTAGCGAAGAATTCCCGTCTCTCCCTCGTTCTTATCTCACATCTCGGCCGGGATCATATCCTAAGCTCGACGATACCAACTTGTGACGCCCCCAAAATTAGGTATACGTCACCCATCTTGGGTTGCCACTTACATGGTACATAAATTCAAATACAAACTTAATTATACATCTGTCGTGTAATATACGACAATACATAAACCGAGAGTTCTAATAGGAATATTGTCACAGGTTGGTATCAAAGCTTAGGATATGATCCTCGGCTAAGATGTGAGATAAGAACTAGGAGGGAGAGATTGGGAATTCCTTCGCTAGTATGACCTACCTAAATTTATTTGGTATTTAATTGGCTCACGAGTATAGGATAATATGTGATATGTTAATTAACCCTTGTTTTGTGACAAAGTTTGAGAATGACATCTAAAAATGCCGAGATAAGCAAATGAAGCACATGAGAGTGTTGATTCACTTTCAAACAAAAGGTAACGACCAACAATACGATAATAATCATACCGGTGGCAACGACTATCGTAACAATGATAACCATCGTGGGGGAAATTATCATGTTAAGAATGGTAACCACTTATGGTAATCATGGCAAAGATAATAGAAGTGGAAATTGCAAGAAGAGAAGGTCATTTAGCTCAATTTTGTTGTGCACCAAAGTCAAGTCTAGCTGACTATGGCACCAAAGGTGGATATGGACAAAACAAAGTCGCTGGTTTTAGGAAGTGCATTTTTCATGACTTCTCAAAAAGCGAGTAAACCGAACGGTTAGCACGGTTTAGTTAATTATAAATTGCAAGTCTATACCTTATAAGATACCGGTTCTACCCATTATTTTATCTCTTTACTTACATGCTCAACGCTTAAATTTGACTTCCTAGAAGTTAGACTTCGACTTATCGGTCAAAACTTCGCTAAGAGGAGCCTTCGCTACCGCTTACTATTTTTAAATCTTGTTCGATTCAAATAAAAACTTTCACGCTACTTCGTCGATCTTATCTTTTGAAAATACTTGCCTTTTATGTGATTTTAGGAATCAATTGGTTAACTACTCATCATGCTTTTCGAAGGTTGTTAGCTTTTATATTCATAACCAACCTCACAAAGCGTATTCAAGTAACCAAACCATTAAAGTCAATCATTGTCATATCAAGCCATAAGTAAAGATCCCCGAACCTTTCGTTGTTGACTTCCTTGTGTGGAATGCACCGAGGCCAGACTTTCTCTAGGTGACATCATGAAAGAAGATGGCGAGTTGATAGGCATCATTATGAGGTGCTATCTAGGTTAAAGGATAGAAGTCACAGTTGGTATCAATGTGACGTATTATCCAAGTTTTGGATGAGAGTCACAGCCTTGAATGATATTTCTATCATTAATAAATTTCTTGACGATTCTTGAAGATTTCCTAGCCTACCTAGAGCGTGAAATCGAATTTTGTATTGACCCACAAAAAATCCATTTCTTAAACCCTCAAATATTTCTTCAACTAAAAGGATCTGCTTATTTAGGATTATGATGAAAGTCATAATAATAGCATTGGAATAATGAAAATCATGGGTATATGAAGTATTAGTAAGTGTTATGATGAGTTATGTTGGTTATTATGTGAAAACATGAAAGTTTCTTAGAAATCACAAAGAGTTGAAAATCAGATTTTGGTGAAAAACGTAACATGAAATTCAATTGACCAAATCTCTTATTATATTTTGAATTTTTGAGTGTGGTCAAGTCCTAGAGTTAGATCTATGAGTTACCTAACTAATCCAAGTGGAATTACTAGAAAAGGTGTTGTAGATTTTTGTGTGGACTGATTTTAGCAAAGGAGTGCAAAGATGCAAAAATTGAAAAAGCTACTGCCATGATTTTAGAGGGGCTGTTTCGGCCACTTAAATTATGAGAAAAATTCTGGCCTTTTGGGACATGAAGGTATATGGTATAAAGTACCTCCTGTCCAAAAATGAGCTCATGCTGACTTAAAATGAGCAAGTTATGACTATTTCAATATTTAGGTTTTTCCGACGAAAAACGCTATAACCAGAGTTTTATAACTCCGATAACCATGAAATTTAAACTGGAAGCTCACATTAACATGTGTAAGGTCCTGCCAAGATTTGGGAATTTTTGGAGTTAAACTTGAGGTAGCTAATTTCTTAAGGAATTAATTAGAAATTGATTTTTGAAAAATAGTAAATGAATTTTAAAAATTCCGAGAAAAATATATTTTCATTATGGGACTATATTATGCTAAATCCCAGAAAAGAAATATTTTTGGGACTGGTTTAGTATTTTTCATGAAAATAGTTTAGTTACGAACATATGAGTTAAATATGTTATGTGAAGTAACAAAGTTGAAAATAGGATTTTATGGCTAGAGAATCCTATATAGAGTATATGCATATTTTTTTTGAGGATTTGATAATTGGTGATGATATCTTATGAGTATGGCATTTTGAATGATTAAATGCATTATATGGTAAAGCGTAAACAATTGAGATAAATTATTTATAAATTTAAGAAGTGATTAAAATATTGTTATAATATTAATGATATTAGATTATGAGATTATTAAGTGATTGATAACATGGGATATTCTTGAATCATGGATAAATTATAAATGTTTAATATTTATCCTTTATCTCATTTGATCGATTCTTTATATCATTATCCTCACGCTTATATTATGTTGAAAGTCATCTGCGGGCTCAGAAGGCATAGATGGACTTGGTATGATTATGACCAGTGGAGTGTTCTAATAATCATAACCGTAATTGAAAACACGATTATCTTTGGTCAGTAGTGCATGGATAATTTATGGTCGTGATACTAATGAATACACGATTATCTTTGGCCGTAGTGCATGGATAATTTGTGGTCGTGATACTAATGAATACACGATTATCTTTGGCCGTAATGCATGGATAATTTGTGGTCGTGATACTAATGAATACACAATTATCTTTGGCCGTAGTGCATGGATAATTTGTGGTCGTGATACTAATGAATACACGATTATCTTTGCACGTAGTGCATGGATAATTTGTGGTCGTGATACTAATGAATACACGATTATCTTTGGTCAGTAGTGCATGGATAATTTGTGGTCTTGATACTAATGAATACACGATTATCTTTGCCGTAGTGCATGGATAATTTGTGGTCGTGATACTAATGAATACACGATTATCTTTGGCCGTAGTGCATGGATAATTTGTGGTCGTGATACTAATGAATACACGATTATCTTGGCCGTAGTGCATGGATAATTTATGGTCGTGATACTAATGAATACACGATTATCTTTGGCCGTAGTGCATGGATAATTTGTGGTCGTGATACTAATGAATACACGATTATCTTTGGTCAGTAGTGCATGGATAATTGTGGTCGTGATACTAATGAATACACGATTATCTTCGGTCGTAGTGCATGGATAATTTGTGGTCGTGATACTAATGAATACACGATTATCTTTGGTCGTAGTGCATGGATAATTAATGTGGTCGTGATACTAATGAATATCCTCGGCCTTAGTAGTGAGGGGATGATTCGATGATATGGATTAATTATTGAAATGAGTCTCAAAGAATGAATTATTAATTCATGGATGTGGTAAAAGTCATCTTTGGTCAGAGTGCATCGATAGACTTGGTATGATTATGACCACGGATTATTCTTAAGATAATCATGACCGTAATTGAAAACATGAATATCCTTAGCCAAGAGTGCGTGAATAATTCATGGTTGTGATACTATTAATTTGAGTCTCAGATATTGGTTTTATAGTTGTATATCTTTGGCCCAGAAAGTGCAAAGATGAATTGTTAATGAATATCTTTGGTCTGATTGCAAAGATGAATTTAATGTTTTCAACGATAAAGGTATTCAAGGTATCCTCACCTCTTTATCATACCGTGTACGTACCCTAATTTCGAGGCAAAATTCCACAAGGAGGGGAGATTGTGAGACCCAGATTTTATCAATAAAGATTTAAATTTTGTCGAAAGATTTTTAATATTATGGTGTGAATTTGAGATAATATTATAGTTATGGGTAGTATTTATAAATTTTTGCAAAGTATGCAAGTGGTTATATTATATTCGATTGGTGGGGAATATTCGGTTTAGCAGGAATATTACGTATAACGACTCAATCATTGGTGGACCCCACAACGTAATTATTGTCGGATTGAAAAACGACAAAAATATTTTATTGAAATAACGGCGGAAGTTTTACCGCTTGATCTTTGTTGAACTACTCGGTAGTAAAAGTACGATGAATACGTGTGGTTGCGTAGTAGCACACGGTATTGATTATTGATGCTTATGTGAGAAGTCACCAAGTTTGATTCCATTATTGTCGATTAATAATATGAATTATTATAGCGATAATGACGTTTTGTTTTATTACGTATTATTAACGTAATAAAAGCGAAACATCTTTTTATATAAAATGTAATACTTTATTAAAGTTATTCTATAAATAGAATATATTATATTTTATTATGCATAGTGTTGCATAGTGTTTTTTGCATAGTGTTTTGCATAGTGTTGCATAGTGTTTGCATAGTAAAATGTTTTATATAAATAGAATATATGATATTTTATTTAAAAGATTTTGCTTTAAATATGGATAGTCAGATTAAAGTAAATCAATCTGACCGCTCATGGATTAATTACTATGCATTCTATTTTCCTATAAATGAAGCTCATTCTATCATTATTTTCTTACGAATTCAATTGAAACTCTGAGAGAGAAATTATAGAGAGAAGCTATAGAGAGAAAATCTATAGAGAGAAAGAAGAAGAAGTATTCGGTACTTCACTACTTTGATATCCAGCTTTTCTTTCAAAGGTAAGGGATATTATTTGTTGTATTCGTAAAGGGTGTTATTCTTTCTTATTCATGAAGAGAACTTCGTTATTCCATTTATTATTATTCTGCTGAATAACTCTATAAAAGTGGCATACCCTATACATAACTCGTATACGCCAGATACCCTATACTCGGTGAAATCTTTATATTATTCCATTCTTATTTATTCATTGGAATAACTCAGTATAATGCTGGATCCCCTATATTTGGTGATCTTCTTCCATTATTCCATTCTTTATTATTCGTTGGAATATCCCGTCGTGTGTTTTACACCGGACACAGTTCCATTGTTTATTATTATTCAAATTTATTATTCTCGTTGGATCATCCCACTTGGTGTGAATTTCACCGACTCGTTCCGTTATTATTATTCTCATTGAATAACTCATATGCGCAAGTACCGCATGCATGGTGATTTCTTTTGTTATTCCATTCTTTATTATACCCATTGGTTAAAACTTTGATTTCTATACTCCATGAAATTAGTAGAATATCCTTGATATTTGCGTTTCATCCAAAGATCTTTTCATGGAAATATTCTTCCGATTATTCTTGAATTTTACTCATAAAGCAAAGATCATGTTGACAATTTGGGCGTTAATAATTCTGGATTAAATAATTCTTGAACTTATTTTATTGAATTATTATGTCATTGTCATCATCCTCATGTTATATTATGTTATCTTTGGCTTACGTGCATAGATGAACTTAGTATGATTATGACCGTGGATCATTCAAGATAATCATGGCTTGTTATAAATGATGTGATAAAAGTCCTCATTGGCACATCTGTAATGCGTTGATTGATAGTTTTTGGTATGATTATGACCAGGGTGATTCTAAAGATAGTCATGACCATTGATGATTTAATGAAAACCGTGGTACATGGATGATTAGATGTGGTGGAATATTTATTAAAGCTGAGTCTCAGCTATAACAGTGATGGAAAACCTTTTAAATCATAAAAGATAGTAGACTTTATTTTCTACTTGACTCTTTAATGGATTGCATATTCACGCCGCAGCTTAAACCGGTTGTCTATTGTATTTTATCGCTTTAACACTTTGTTGAAGGCTAATGATAATTTATTCTCGCATTATCTTAGTCATAATATTTCTTACCGGGCTAGTTGAGCTCACCCTTTCTTTCACCGTTTTCTTCGTGAAATGAGAATATAGCCGGGGCGAGTCGGGAACGGAGTAATGGTCCGAGGATAGCATTAGTAGTCCTCACTATTCTCGTGAAATAGTGTGATAATAGTTGTAATGAGGACTCTTTTGAGTTTGTATAATATCTAGTAGACAATATTTGTATTCAAACTCACGCTTTATGTCAGATTGCATACACCTGCGTTATGTTAGTAAGTTGTATTTGAGTTTATGTACCATGTAAGTGGCGACCCAAGATGGGTGACGATATACTACTTGACTCTTTTAATGGATTGCATATTCATTGCTAAGTTAAACCGGTTTGTCTATTGTATTTTATCGAAGATAACACTATTGAAAGGCTAATGATAATTTATTCTCATTATCTTAGTCATAATATTTCTTCTTTGGGCTAGTTGAGCTCACCCTTTCTTTCACCGTTCTCTTGAGAAATGAGAATATAGCTGGGATGAGTCGGGGAAAAGAGTGATGGTCCCGAAGATAGCATTAGTAGTCCTCACCAGGCCACTGAGGACTTTTATCACATCATTTATAACAAGCCATGATTATACCGAATGATCCCTGGTCATAATCATACTAAGTTCATCTATGCACGTAAGCCAAAGATAACATAATATATCATGAGGATGATGACAATGACATACTAATTCAATAAAACAAGTTCAAGAATTATTTAATCCAGGAATTATTAACGTCCAAATTGTCAACATGATACTGTTTTGTAGAGTAAAATTATAGAATAATCAGAAGAATATTTCCATGAAAAGATACTGGATGAAACACAAATATCAAAGATATTCTACTAATTTCATGGAGTATAGAAGTCAAAGTTTTAACCAACTGGGTATAAAAAAGAATGGAATAACAAAAGAAATCACCATGCATGCGGTATTTACCATGATAAAAGTTATTCCAATAGAATAATAATAATCGGAACCAGTCGTGAAATTCACACCAATGTGATGATCCAACGAATAATAATAAATGTTTGAATAATAAACAATGGAACCCGTGTCCCGTAAAACACACGCATGTGATATTCCAATGAATAATAAATGCGAATAATAAACAATGGAACCAGTCCTGTAAAACACACGCATGTGATATTCCAAATGTAATAATAAAAAGAATGGAATAATGAAAGAAGATCACCAAGTATAGGGGATTCCACGATACAAAGTTATTCCAATGTAATAAATAAGAATGGAATAATATAAGGATTTCACCAAGTATAGGGTATGCCGCGATACAAGTTATGTATAGGGTATACCACTTTTACAAAAGTTATTCCAATGTAATAATATTGAATGGAATAATGAAGTTCTCTTCATGAATAAGAAAGAATAACACCCTTTACGGGTACAACAAATAATATCCCTTACCGTAGTAAAAGACACTCGGATATCAAAGTAGTGAAGTACCGAATACTCTTCTTCTTTCTCTCTCTATAGATTTTCTCTCTATAGCTTCTCTCTATAATTTCTCTCTCTAGAGTTTCTATGAATTCAGTAAGAAAATAATGAAGGAATGAGCTTCTATTTATAGGAAAATAGAATGCATAGTAATTAATCCATGAAATCTGGCCTAGATTGATTTACTTTAATCACTTTGGTCCATATTTAAAGCAAAATCTTTTAAATAAAATATCATATATTCTATTTATATAAAAACATTTTACTATGCAAACACTATGCAACACTATACAAAACACACTATGCAACACTATGCATAATAAAATATAATATATTCTATTTATAGAATAACTTTAATAAAGTATTCTCGCTTTATATAAAAGATGTTTCGCTTTTATTACGTTAATAATACGAATAAAACAAAACGTCATTATCGCTATAATAATTCATATTATTAATCGGCAATAATGGAATTAAACCGAGTGACTTCTCACATAAGCATCAATAATCAATACCGCGTGCTACTATGCAACCACACGTGACATCGCATTTTTTACTACCGAGTAGTTCAACAAGATCAACCAGAAAACTTCCGCCGTTATTTTAATAAAATATTTTTGTCGTTTTCTCAATCCGACAATAATTCTGTTGTGGGGTCCACCAATGATTGAGCCGTTGTATGAATATTCCCTGCTAAATCGAATATTCCCCGACCAATCGAATATAATATAACCACTTGCATACTTTGCAAAATTTATAAATACTACCCACAACTATAATATTATCTCAAATTCACACCATAATATTAAAAAATTATTTCGACAAAATTTAAATCTTTATTGATAAAATCTGGGGTCTCACAATATCAACATATAATATTAGGAATGTCACGGCGCTCCCACTGTCCCTTTTGTACACACTAGAACTCTTACCTCATCGTATGTAACTGGATCATCATCTTCTATGATGCGTACCTCATCATCATCATCCATGATGAATCCATACCTCCTAGGTATCTTCAGTTCTATTTCAGATTTACGATTCAGTTGTGGTACAATAGGTCTATCTACAGGTTCCTCTTATTTAACTTATAGTGTTTTGTGGTTCTTGAACTCTTCAAGATCTATTATCCTCCCACTAACCCCTTTTAATGATAAACACCTTTATCTTGTAAGCGGCGTGTTTCAGAAACAAACACCTTTTGCTAAGTAGAATTATAGAACATATACCCTAAACTTACTTTAGGATGTCCCACAAATCGACACTTATAAAATCTTGTCCCAAGCTTATCCTTTGAAACCTTTTCACATAAGTGAAAGTAGTATGCACACAAGCCAATCATGTTTAATGATAAAGCATATACTTTGTAACAATATTATTCATTTATTAATAAAAAGTATTAATTTATTAAAGGCTTTTAATTATCTACATGATGCTGTTTTATAATATGTGATAAACCCATAGTTTTAAGCAATGCTTTTAGAATAATGATGATGATCATTCTAATGAGATCTAAATTCTTAGAAAGCTTAAAACTAAAATAGTTCTCAATCATTGGATTACTAAATTGGGGATTAGTGAATCCGGATAGATTGGTACATACGTTGTTTTGCTTTCATTGGATGAGGATGATTGATCTCATGATCATTTGTGTGGAGACACTAAAGAAAGTATGTAGGTGCTTATTAGAGAATAAGTTCACCGAACGTGGCTCGCTAAGGAATACCTATGGAGTTTTACTTGCTCATCGATAGGAATTCTCAGAGTGATAGTAGTCTGAGTGATCCTTGGACTTGAGATCATCATAGTATCTTGTGTATGATGAGTTATACTTTGACTTATTCCTTAAAACCCTTAGGGTATATCAAAGGGTATACTTGGGTATAATAAGTTGTATATGGAGATAATGTATGATCAATAAAGAATCTACTACTTCTAATAAAAGAAAAGAAATGTCCTATGTGATTCGATAAATGACAACCCAAAGTAGTCCTTGGTTAAGGCGTAATGAAATTAGAAAGGAGTTTCTAATTTGCATTATTTGAGTTGTGCATTTAAGGATCGAAATACATATAATTAAATAAAATAAGACTTGACAAAGAATTCCATGTCTTATATTTAATTGGGACATCAGTATGGTGGAAGAATTGAATTGTACGGTAACTATTTACTCAAAGGTTCTTTAATGATTAATGTTGAAATCTATATTATCTGGAAAGTCGTTGATCGCTAGGAGAGCTTATCCCTATCAGAGAATAAATATTATTTATTTAAATAAATTAATTGTTTAATTTATTTATTTAAATAAGATTAGAATTGTTCTAATTGATTTATTCACAACCTATTTAATATGGAGAACCTAAAGGGTCACACCATAAAAGGAAGAATAATTATTTAAGAAGTTAATGGCATAATAATCGTAATAATATATTAAGTATATTTAATTTAATCTATGGTGATAGAATAAATTAAATAGCTTAATATTTATTATTTAATATTTTAGA
The DNA here is from genome assembly GCA_020205615.1 of Panax quinquefolius. NCBI lineage: Eukaryota > Viridiplantae > Streptophyta > Magnoliopsida > Apiales > Araliaceae > Panax > Panax quinquefolius. Next base: position 122,315,387 of record CM035157.1, on the reverse strand, counting down.
AATATTAAATATAAATTAATAAGAGGAGTCTTATTAATATTATTACAATTATTATTATTTTAATTTCTAAAAGAGTTTAGGAATTAATTTAATATAAGTACTCTCATTTATTCCTAATAGGATTAGGATGGAAAATTAGTTAAAGGAGTTTAATTAATTATCCCTAATAAGATTAGGGAGCCCATTTAATTAAAAGAGTTTAATTAAATAATACCTTATTTTTATTAAATAAGGTTACCTGATATCTTTATAAGAGGAGTCTTATATCAGATATCAGATGTACGTAATAATTCCAATTTGTGGGAGAGTACGTTCTTTTCTATAGAGATAGAAAACTAGGGTTTGAGCCAAATACCCATCTTCTTAAATTCTTCTTCTTCCTTGGTGGATCACCTCTAGAGGCCAAACACTTGGGTGGCTAACGTTGATCAAAGGAAGGAACCAAACCCGGTTGATTCAAGTTGAACGCGAAAAGGATTGGAGGTGAACTTGTACCTGAGGAAGCTCGATCTTCAAGGGTATGATTTTATTCTTTATCTTTTCGTTTAATTAATAATTGTGCATAAAGGGTGATCCGGGTATATGGTTTGTAAAAATTTTAAACTTTGATTTTTACACGTTTCCGCATTATTTTTGCAATTTGATTGCGTTTTTGAATATTACAAACCTAATAGTGGCATCAGAGCCAAACTTTTATGCGAATTATTAATTATTTAATTTGATATGTATATTGATATGTGTTTAGAACAATTTAATTGGGCATAATTTGTTTGTATAAAATTTAAAAAAAAAAAAAGGTGATTCACTTGATTCTACGCCTTGATCTTTTCTTTTCAATATATATATATATATATATATATATATATATATATATATATATATATATATATATATATTATATTTCAAGAAGAATTATGTTACATGAGCATGCAATTGTTAGTTTGCCACGAAATCCGCATGCAAGACTTGAAAAAAAAAAAAAATGGGACTTGAAACATAAGGAATGTACATGATGCAAATGATCGCAGTTATATATATATATATATATATATATATATATATATATATATATATATATATATATATATATATATATATAAACGACTACTACTATATATATATATATATATATTTTATGGTTTATAGTTTATATATATATATATATATATATATATATATATATATTATATAATATTATATATATAATATATATATATATATATATATATTTTAATAATTTTATAATTAAAATAAAAGTTTATTTTAATTTTAAAATATAAAGGTTTATTTTAATTTTAAAATTAAATTTCATGTTAACTAATTAGAGTTGGAATTGGATTCCATGAAAACTAATTGGAGTTGAAATTAGATTCTATGTTTCCTTAAATAAATGAGTTTATTTAGATATGAAATAAGATTTCATATTATTCAAAATAAAAGAGTTTATTTGTGAATAGGAAAAGAATCATCTTTTCCTTAAATAAAAGAGTTTATTTAGATATGAAATAAGATTTCATATTATTCAAAATAAAAGAGTTTATTTGTGAATAGGAAAGAAAATCCGTGTTTCCTTAAATAAAGGAGTTTATTTATATATGAAATAAGATTTCATATTATTCAAAAATAAAGGAGTTTATTTGTGAATAGGAAAAATCAAGTTTCCTTTAAACAAAGGAGTTTTATTTATTTATTTATTTTATATGGAATTGGATTCCATAATTAATTAAAATAAAGGAGTTTATTTTGATTAAAATTTTGATTAAAATAAAATAGTTTATTTTATTCAAAATTGGATAAATTAAAATAAAATAGTTTTATTTTGATTTAAATTTGGATTTAAATAAAGGAGTTTATTTTTATTCAAAAATAGATTTTATACTAACTAAATTTGCCCATTAAATGATATCAATATATATATTAAATATTTATTATTCATATGATGAATGTTATTTATTGATGCATATGATGATGTGTATGATAATAAATGGGATTGATTATGACTATCACCAATGCGATTGGATTTTATTTTAGTTGGATGCATGAATGTATGAGTTTTATTAAATAGGATCTGCGTACTGCCTTCTCTAATTTTTTCTTAATGTAAATTCTATCTCCTCCTCATGTACTTCCCTTATCACGATCAAGGTTTCTATTTATTTTAAATAGTTTTGTAATAGGAATAGTTAGAATTAATTTTAAAAAATTGGAGATCAAGGAGCAGGAGGCGCTTGAAGACCCGTTTGTAATAGAGCCCGGGTTTAAATTTAATAGTTATATTTAAATATTATTTCTTGCACCCCTAGGGTTTGACCTTTTGGTTCACTTGGTGGCTCTAGTGAACCAAACTAGAATAAAAGTCCATAATCAATCCAGGTAGAATATAGTATTCTATATGTGCATGTTTATACTTTATATATATATATATATATATTATATATTATGCAAACATGCTTCGCATGTTCATTAATATGACGCGTATTTTATATATATATGTGCATGCGCGCTAAACAAGATGAGACAAATTAATAAAAACCCCTCAATTTTTATATTAAGTCCTAAGCGTTCAAAGATATTTGGAATATCGAACGTCGCCTTCTAGCATGATAAAATTAATAGAGTATTAAATATTTAATATGAGTTTGTTGTGTCACCACAAGGCAAGTATTAAGTATTTAAGATGTTAATTTATCACATTTGATGCTTATAAAGAAAATTGAACAATATTATTTTGTTGTGTCTCCACAAGGATGATATTTTTCTTTTTGAATATATGGAGTGCTAGGTCGGACTTAACTTGGATAATTTTGATTCGGATGTGCCACCACTTGATCAAAATAATCTAAGAGGCAAAAGAAAAGGAGTTGCATAGTTGATGTAATTGACAAAAGTTGTCTACCTATTTATTTATATATAGTTTGTTGTGTCACCACAAGGCTATATACATTTGAAATGGGATCCTTATTCTCACTAGCAAATCTTTAATTAGATATTGCTTAAACTATATATAGTGAGGTAATATAGTTTGAAGAAAATAGTGGGAGATACCAATTTAAAACAAGACCTAATTTATTTTGGTAATTAATAAAAGAATGTATGTTAAAATGTTGTTAATTACAAATTCATTTAAAGAATTTTACAATGTCTAAAATTACTATCATCTGCCAAGCATATTAGATGCTAAATTAACGAGGCATCAATTAAACGGATTGGTTAAGGAATTTGAGAATAGTTCTCATAGCAAAAAAAAACTATCTTATGTCCTTAATACGCCTATCCTCGCAATGGTTGCGCATAATGCCTCTGAGGAAGAGATTGCTACTTTTAGAAAGTGGCAAGATGATGCACATTGGCTCAATGCATCATGCTCGCATCCATGAGTAACGAGCTTCAAAGTCCGACATGAAACTATGGATGCTTTACTATACTCCCCGCACATCAAGTAGTTGATGGTGAGGAAAGTAGGACCGAAAGATATCGAGATATCTAAGGAGCTCTTCCGATCTAGAATAACCGATGACACTACAAAGATGCATAAAAGTTCTTAACATAATCAATTTGATTGATCAATTAGACAACTGGTTTTGTCATGGATGGAGAGTTGAACCAAGATTTGATCTTGCACTCACTCCCTGACTCCTTTCATTATTGTTGTGAATTTTTCATATGAACAAGCTAGATATCGCTTTCAATGATTTGCTTAACATATTGAAAAATGTTGAGAGTCACTTTCCAACCAAGAAAGATCAAGTCTTCTTTGGTAGGGGCCAAAGGATCTTCCGAAAAGAAGAACGATTCAAAGAAGGTAAATAGAAAGGCGTAAACAAAGGATAATAAGAGCAAAACCGATCACGGATAAAGAAAGGAGTTTGCTTCCACCGCTATAAGCCCGGACACTTTGAAAGAAATCAGTAGAAGCATCTTGCGAGGCTAACCAAAGAAGCTTAGTGAAGTTTCTTTACATAATATAGTTTTTGTTCATGATTGAAATAAATTTTTCTTTAAGTCAAGGTTCTACTTGGGTATTGGATACCGACTTTGGTTATCATAAATATAGATTTATGAAGGGACCAAGCGTAAGTTGAAAGCTAAACAAATATAAATAATCCTATGTGTGGAAAATGAAGCAAAGGTTCTTTGCATTAGCCATAGAAACTTATAGTTTAGCAATGCATACGGGAAAATCTATTAAGTCAATAAGTTGTTATTGTATTCCAGCTTCTTGTTAAAAATATTATTTCCATTTTATTGTTGGACAATGAAATCTTTGGTATTATAATTAAGAACAATTGTTGTTCTATTTATAATAATAATGTTTTGTATAAAATCGGAATATTACTTAATAAATTTTGTATACTTGACTTATATGAAAATAATTTTGCATATTGAACAAATTAGTATAAGAAAAGGAGATGATCATTCAAAGAGTTGAATGTATGTATTTGTTGAAATACAAGTGTGAATTATTTGAAAGGTTCAAAGAATTCAGAAGTGAAACAAATTGGCAAAGTATTAAGATTCTTTGATTAGATCAAGGAATAAATACTTGAGCAATATGTTTCTAGATCATCTCAAATGGTTTTCTCATACTAGAAACATCCTGATACGCAATAAATGATTGATGTATCTAAATGGAAAATTCGTACCTTGTTGGACATGGTGCGGTCCATAATGATTTTACCGACATTCCAGTATCCTTCTAGGGTCATATCCTAGAAATGGTCGACATCTCTACGAAAAAGGTAACCTCAAAATCCAAATTTCAAGACTCCATAAAAGTTATGGACAGGGAGGATTCCTAATCTTAAGTTTGTTAAGATAAGGGGTTTCAACTTATGTGAAAAGGTTTCAAAAGGATAAGCTTGGGACAAGATTTGACAAGTGTCGATTTGTGGGACATCCTAAAATAAGTTTAGGGTATATGTTCTATAATTCTACTTAGCAAAAGGTGTTTGTTGTGAAACACGCTTCCTTCTAAGATAAAAGTGTTTATCATTAAAAGGGCTAGTGGGAGGATAATAAATCTTGAAGAGTTCAAGAACCACAAAATACTATAAGTCAAATAAGAGGAACCTATAGATGTAACCTATTGTACCACAAATCAATCATAAATGCGGAATAGTACAGAAGATACCGGAGGTATGGATTCATCATAGATGATGATGATGAGGTACACATCATAGAAGATGATGATCCGATTACATACGATGAGGTAAGTGTTGTAGACACTCGAGAGAAATGGATTGAAGCAAGTTTCTCAAATATGGAACATTCGTTTTGATGGGGCAATCAAAAGAGTTTGATTTTATCAAAATAAGAATGAACCTAGTGTGTACAAAAGGGTCGATTGGGAGCATCGTGACATTCCTAGTACTATATGTTGATATACTACGGATAAGGAATGACATACCAATGCTACAATCAGTAAAGATAAAGTTGTCTAAACATTCCTCCATGAATGATTTGGAAGAGTATCTTAATTGGGGATAAAATCTATATAGATAGATACAACAGGATGTTCGACTTAACCCAAGGAACGTATATTCATTTGATGCTAAAGTCGTTTAGCATGGCAAACTCCAAAAGATGTTTCATGTCGATGAGCTATGGAGTGTATCTCTCTTAAAAGTCCCCACAGATTCCTGAAAAGAGAGGTCGCATGAGTAACAATCATGTATGCAATGAAATATACGAGACCTGATGTTGATCAGTCATATTATGGAGAAGTTCACTATGAGTCAGTGAAAAACATCTTAAAGTGCTTAACCGGCACTAAGGATGTGATCATATTCATGGTGGGTCTGAATTAAAACTAGTGGGCTTAATGCACTCAAGTTTTTCGATGACCAAGATGACGAAAAAATCCACTTTAAGGTAAAGCGTTATCTTGAATAGTGGTGCGATGAATTGAAAAGGTTCCAAACAAAGAAAGAGTTGCCGGTTTAGTGATAAAGACAAAGTATATAGCTATAAATGAAGTCGCAAGTTGATTGTTTGGATTAAAAGTTCATTACGTAACTAGGAATAGTTCCTAAGTCTCATCTTGGATCTAAACATGTGTTGTGGCACTTTCATTTGATTATTAGAATCATTGAAAGATGGGAAATCACTATAGAGATAGTGGACTCTCAAGAACAACATTACATATCCATTAACTAAAGCTTATCCAATGCCAGGATAATCGTCACTTAGAGAAGAAGAGTATAAGATACCATGACGATTGGCTTTAGTGCAAGTGGGAGATTAAAAGTAGTATGCACACAAGCCAATCATGTTTGATGATAAAGCATATACTTTGTAACAATATTATTCATTTATTAATAAAAAGTATTAATTTATTAAAGGCTTTTAATTATCTACATGATCTTTGTTTTATAATATGTGATAAACCCATAGTTTTAAGCAATGCTTTTAGAATAATGATGATGATCATTCTAATGAGATCTAAATTCTTAGAAAGCTTAAAACTAAAATAGTTCCCAATCATTGGATTACTAAATTGGGGATTAGTGAATCCGGATATATTGGTACATACGTTGCTTGCTCATTGGATGAAGATGATTGATCTCATGATCATATGTGTGGAGACACTAAAGCAAGTATGTAGGTGCTTATTAGAGAATAAGTTCACTGAACGTGGCTCGCTAAGGAATACCTATGGAGTTTTACTTATCATCAATAGGAATTCTGTAGTGATAGTAGTCTAAGTGATCCTTGGACTTGAGATCATCATAGTATCTTGTGTATGATGAGTTATACTTTGACTTATTCCTTAAGACCCTTAGGGTATATCAAAGGGTATGCTTGGGTATAATAAGTTGTACATGGAGATAATGTATGATCAATAAAGAATCTACCACTTCTAATAAAAGAAGAGAAATGTCCTATGTGATTCGATAAATGACAACCCAAGAGAGTCCTTGGCGTTAAAGGTAATGAAATTAGAAAGGAGCTTCTAATTTGCATTATTTGGAGTTGTGAATTTAAGGATCGAAATACATATAATTAAATAAAATAAGACTTGACAAGAATTCCATGTCTTATATTTAATTGGGACATTGTATGGTGGAAGGATTGAATTGTCATTTGTAACTATTTACTCAAAGGTTCTTTTTATGATTAATGTTGAAATCTATATTATCTCGGAAAGTCGTTGATCGCTAGGAGGCTTATCCCTATTGTAGAATAAATATTATTTATTTAAATAAATTAATTGTTTAATTTATTTATTTAAATAAGATTAGAATTGTTCTAATTGATTTATTCACAACCGGGTTTAATATGGAGAACTTAAAGGGTCACACCATAAAAGGAAGAATAATTATTTAAGAAGTTAATGACATAATCGTAATAATATATTATGTATATTTAATTTAATCTATGGTGATAGAATAAATTAAATAGCTTAATATTTATTATTTAATATTTTAGAAATATTAAATATAAATTAATAAGAGGAGTCTTATTAATATTATTACAATTATTATTATTTTAATTTCTAAAAGAGTTTAGGAATTAATTTAATATAAGTACTCTCATTTATTCCTAATAGGATTAGGAGGAAAATTAGTTAAAGGAGTTTAATTAATTATCCCTAATAAGATTAGGGAGCCCATTTAATTAAAAGAGTTTATTTAAATAATACCTTATTTTTATTAAATAAGGTTACCCGATATCTTTATAAAGAGGAGTCTTATATCGGGATATCGATTTTGTAAATAATAATTCCAATTTGTGGGAGAGTACGTTCTTTTCTATAGAGATAGAAAACTAGGGTTTGAGCCAAATACCCATCTTCTTAAATCCTTCTTCTTCCTTGGTGGATCACCTCTAGAGGCCAAAAACTTGGGTGGCTAACGTTGATCAAAGGAAGGAACCAAACCCGGTGGATTCAAGTTGAACGCGAAAAGGATTGGAGGTGAACTTGTACCTGAGGAAGCTCGATCTTCAAGGGTATGCTTTTATTCTTTATCTTTTCGTTTAATTAATAATTGTGCATAAAGGGTGATCCGGGTATATGGTTTGTAAAAATTTTAAACTCTATTTTTTACATTTTGCATTATTTTTGCAATTTGATTGCGTTCTTGAATATTACAAACCTAACAATAAGTTGGACAACCCCTTATCTTAACATACTTAAGATTAGGAATCCTCCCCATCCATAACTTTTATGGAGTCTTGGGGGTCGAATTTTTTGAGGTTACCATTTTAAATAGATATCTGACCATTTCTAGGACATGATCCTAGAAGGATACTGGAATGTCGGTAAAATAATTATGGACCGTACCATGTCCAACAAGGTACGATTTTACCTTTCAGATACACCAATCAATTATTGTGTATCAAGAGGCGTCCATTATGAGAAAACCATTTGAGATGATCTAGAAACTTATTGCACAAGTATTTATTCCTTGATCTAATCAAAGAATCTTAATACTTTGCCAATTTGTTTCACTTCTGAATTCTTTGAACCTTTCAAATAATTCACACTTGTATTTCAACAAATACACACATTCAACTCTTTGAATGATCATCTCCTTTTCTTATACTAATTTGTTCAATATGTAAAATTATTTTCATGTAAGTCAAGTATATAAAATTTATTAAGTAATATTCCAGTTCTATACAAAACATTATTATTATAAATAGAACAACAATTGTTCTTAATTATAATACCAAAGATTTTATTGTCCAACAATAAAATAGAAATAATGTTTCCAACGAGAATTGGAATACAATAACAACTTATTGATTTAATAGATTTGCCCGTAGGCAGTGCTAAACTATAAGTTCCTATGGTTAATGCAGCAACCTTTGTTTCATTTTTCACACATAGGATTACTTATCTTTGTTTAGCTTTCTACTTCTGCTAGGTCCCTTCATAAATCTATATTTATGATAACCAAAGTCGGTATCCTATACCCAAGTAGAACCTTGACTTAAAGAAAAATTTATTTTAAATCATGAACAAATTTGTATTTGTAACTGAAACTTCACTAAGCTTCTTTTGGTTAGCTCTCTCGCAAGATGCTTCTCGCAGCTTTTTCCAAGTCCAAAGCTCCGTATTATTGCCGTGGAAGTAAACTCCTTTGCTATCCATATCAGTTTTGTTCTTATTATCCTTTGTTTACGTCTTTCTATTTACCTTCTTAAAATCGTTCTTCTTTTCAGAAGATTCTTTGGCCCCTACCAGTAAGACATGGTCTTTCTTGGTTGGAAAGTGACTCTCAACATTTTTCAACATGTTAAGCAAATCAGCGAGGCTGATATCTAGCTTGTTCATATGAAAAATTCACAACAATTGTGAAAGGAGTCCGGAGTGAGGAAAGACCAAATCTTGGCTCAACTCTCCATCCATGACAAAACCAGTTTGTCCTAATTGATCAATCAAATTGATTATGTTAAGAACTTTTTATCTGTATTTATAGTGCCATTGGCCATTCTAGATCGGAAGAGCTCCTTAGATATCTCGATATCTATCGGGCCCCACTTTCCTCACCATCAACTACTTGATGTGCGTGAATATAGTAGAAGCATCCATAGTTTCATCTTGACGTCAAGCTCAAGTACTTTCATAGATGCGAGCATGATGCATTGAGCCAATCAGGCATCATCTTGCCACTTTCTAAAAGTAGCAATCTCTTCCTCGAGGCATTATGCGCAACCATTGCGAGGATAAAGCGATTAAGAACATAAGATAGCTTTTCACTATGAGAACTATTCTCAAATTCCTTAACCAATCCGCTTTAATTCGGTCGGTTAATTTAGCATCTAATATGCTTCGCAAAGATAGTAATTTTAGACATTGTAAAATTTCAGTAAATGAATTTGTAATTAACAATATTTTAACATACATTCTTTTATTAATTACCAAAATAAATTAGGTCTTGTTTTAAATTGGTATCTCCCACTATTTTCTTTCAAACTATATTACCCTCACTTATATAGTTCTAAGCAAAATCTAATTAAAGATTTGCTAGTGAGAATAAGGATCCCATTTCAAATGTATATAGCCTTGTGGTGACACAAGAAACTATATATAAATAAATAGGTAGACAACTTTGTCAATTACATCAACTATGCAACTCCTTTTCTTTTGCCTCTTAGATTATTTTGATCAAGTGGTGGCACATCCGAATCAAAATTATCCAAGTTAAGTCCGACCTAGCACTCCATATATTCAAAAAAGAAAAATATCATCCTTGTGGTGACACAACAAAACAATATTGTTCAATTTTCTTTATAAGCATCAAATGTGATAAATTAACATCTTAAATACTTAATACTTGCCTTGTGGTGACACAACAAACTCATATTAAATATTTAATACTCTATTAATTTTATCATGCTAGAAGGCGATGTTCGATATTCCAAATATCTTTGAACGCTTAGGACTTAATATAAAAATTGAGGGGTTTGTTATTAATTTGTCTCATCTTGTTTAGCGCATGCATTATATATATATATAAAATACGCGTCATATTAATGAACATGCGAAGCATGTTTGCATAATATATATATATATATATATAAGCATGCATATATAGAATACTATATTCTACCTTTGGATTGATTATGGACTTTTATTCTAGTTTGGTTCACTAGAGCCACCAAGTGAACCAAAAGGTCAAACCCTAGGGGTGCAAGAAATAATATTTAAATATAACTATTACATTTAAACCCTGGCTCCATTACAAACGGGTCTTCAAGCGCCTCGCTCCTTGATCTCCAATTTTTAACAATTAATTCTAACTATTCCTATTACAAAACTATTTAAAATAAATAGAAACCTTGATCGCATCAAGGGAAGTACATAGGAGGAGATAAAATTTACATTAAGGAAAAATTAGAGAAGACGAGGTACGCAGAATCCCATTTAATAAAACTCATACATTCATGCATCCAACTAAAATAAAATCTAATCACATCGTCAATAGTCCATAATCAATCCCATTTATTATCATACACATCATCATATGCATCAATAAATAACATTCATCTTATGAATAATAAACATTTAATATATATATATATATCGATATCATTTAATGGGCAAATTTAGTTAGTATAAAATCTATTTTTGAATCAAAATAAACTCCTTTATTTTAATCCAAATTTAAATCAAAATAAAACTATTTTATTTTAATTTATCCAATTTTGAATAAAATAAACTATTTTATTTTAATCAAAATTTTAATCAAAATAAACTCCTTTATTTTAATTAATTATGGAATCCAATTCCATATTAAAAAAAACTTTTATTAAAGGAAAACACACGAATTCTTTTTTTTTCTTATTCACAAATAAACTCCTTTATTTTGAATAATATGAAATCTTATTTCATATCTAAATAAACTCCTTTATTTAAGGAAATTAGGATTCTTTTCCTATTCACAAATAAACTCTTTTATTTTGAATAATATGAAATCTTATTTCATATCTAAATAAACTCCTTTATTTAAGGAAACATATAAAATCCAATTTCAACTCCAATTAGTTATCATGGAATCCAATTCCAACTCTAATTAGTTAGCATGAAATTTAATTTTAAAATTAAAATAAACTTTTTTTTTATTTTAATTATAAAATTATTAAAATATTATATATATATATATATATATAATATTACGGTAATATAATATATATTATATATATATATTTTACTACGGTAAAAAAAAACGTGATGCCCATCATTCCTTTTTTTTTTTTTTTTTTTTCCGTGAATCTTGAATCCAATACATGAATCTCCTTTTCTTTCCAAAGAAGCCAAACTATATATATATCCTTTATAAGCACCGTAACTTGCTTTTAATAAGATTACCTTTTTAGTATTAGAAATCCACGGATCAAATGAAAAAAAATAAAATCAAGATTACCGATATTTTTTTTTTAAAATAAATTTTATACAACAAAATTATGCCCAATTAAATTGTTCTAAACATATATCAATATACATATTAAAACAATTAATAATTCGCATAAAAGTTTGGCTCTGATGCCACTGTTAGGTTTGTAATATTCAAGAACGCAATCAAATTGCAAAAATAAGCGGAAACGTGTAAAAAATCAGAGTTTTAAAATTTTACACACCATATACCCGGATCACCCTTTATGCAGAATTATTAATTAAACGAAAAGATAAAGAATAAAATCATACCCTTGAAGATCGAGCTTCCTCAGGTACAAGTTCACCTCTAAATCCTTTCGCGTTCAACTTGAATTCACCGGGTTAGGTTCCTTCCTTTGATCAACGTTAGCCACCCAAGTGTTTGGCCTCTAGAGGTGATCCACCAAGGAAAAAGAATTTTCAAGAAGAAGGGGTATTGGCTCAAACCCTAGTTTTTCCTATCTGTATAGAAAAAGGGCGTACTCTCCAACATTTGGAATATCGTATATTTAATATCTGATATAGGACTCCTCTTATAAAGATATCAAGTAACCCTATTAAAATAAGGTATTTAAACTCTTTTAATTAAATGAGCTCCCTAATCTTATTAGGGATAATTAATTAAGCTCCTTTAATTAATTTTCCCTCCTAATCCTATTAGGAATAAATGAGAGTACTTATATTAAATTAATTCCTAAACTCTTTTAGAAATTAAAATAATAATAATTATAATAATATTAATAAGACTCCTCTTATTAATTTATATTTAATATTTCTAAAATATTAAATAATAAATATTAAGCTATTTGATTTATTCTATCACCATAGATTAAATTAAATATACTTAACATATTATTACGATTATGCCATTAACTTCTTAAATAATTATTCTTCCTTTTATGGTGTGACCCTTTAGGTTCTCCATATTAAACCTATTGTGAATAAATCAATTAGAATAATTCTAATCTTATTTAAATAAATAAATTAAACAATTAATTTATTTAAATAAATAATATTTATTCTACAATAGGGATAAGCCTCCCTAAATGATCAACGACTTTCCGTATAATATAGATTTCAACATTAATCATTAAAGAACCTTTTTGAGTAAATAGTTACCGCATAATTCAATCCTTCCACCATACAATGTCCCAATTAAATATAAGACATGGAATTACCACAAGTCTTATTTTATTTAATTATATGTATTTCGATCCTTAAATGCACAACTCCAAATAATGAAAATTAGAAACTCCTTTCTAATTTCATTCTCCTTAACCAAGGACTACCGGGTTGTCATTTATCGAATCACATAGGACATTTCTCTTCTTTATTAGAAGTGGTAGATTCTTTATCGATCATATATTATCTCCATGTACAACTTGTTATACCCAAGCATACCCTTTGATATACCCTAAGGGTCTTAAGGAATAAGTCAAAGTATAACTCATCATACACAAGACACTATGATGATCTCAAGTCCAAGGATTACTTGTACTACTATCACTACAGAATTCCTATTGACAAAAGCAAGTAAAACTCCATTAGGTATTCCTTAACGAGCCAATGCTCAATGAAACTTATTCTCTAATAAGCACCTACATACTTGCTTTAATGTCTCCACACAAATGATCATGAGATCAATCATCCTCATCCAATGAGCAAGCAACGTATGTACCAATCTATCCGGATTCACTAATCCCCAATTTAGTAATCCAATGATTGGAAACTATTTTAGTTTTAAGCTTTCTAAGAATTTAGATCTCATTAGAATGATCATCATCATTATTCTAAAAGCATTGCTTAAAACTATGGGTTTATCACATATTATAAAACAGCATCATGTAGATAATTAAAAGCCTTTAATAAATTAATACTTTTTATTAATAAATGAATAAGATTGTTACAAAGTATATGCTTTATCATCAAACATGATTGGCTTGTGTGCATATTACTTTCACTGACATGGTTCAACTCCCGATAATCAATACAAAGTCGCATACTCCCATCTTTCTTTTTCATGAATAGAACAGGAGCACCCCAAGGAGATGTACTAGGACGAATGAAACCCATGTCTAACAATTCCTGCAGTTGGGTCTTTAACTCCCGAAGTTCAATAAGAGCCATTCGATATGGGGCTTTGGAAATAGGTTTTGTACTAGGTTCAAGGTCGATACAAAATTCAATTTCACGCTCTGGGGGTAGGCCAGGAAGTTCTTCAGGGAATACGTCAGAAATTCATTAACAATAGAAATATCATTCAAAAACTGAAGTATTTTTGTTTAGATCCGTGACATGAGCTAAGAAAGCTTGACATCCATTTTTCAATAAACGAATAGCTTTATGGCTTGAGATGACAGTGATTGATTTTAATGGTTTGGTTGCTTGAATTCGCATAATAGGTTGGTTAGAAATATAAAAGCTAACAACCTTAAGAAAACAATCAATTTTTGCATGATGAGTAGTTAACCGATCAATCCCTAGAATTACGTCAAATGCAAGTATTTTCAATGAAATAAGATCGACAGGTAATGTGAGGGTACCGATTTGAACCAAACAAGACTTATAAACAGTGGATGTAATGAAGGTTTCTCCCAATGGAGTTTCAACAGCTAAGTCAAAGTCCAATTTCTCCGGAGTCAATTTTAAACGTTGAGCGCAAGTAGGAGAAATAAAAGAATGGGTAGAACCGGTATCAAATAAGGTATAAACTTCGCTAGAGTTTATGATAAGCTTACCCGTGATAACCTCGTTCGGGTTCCTTGCTTTCTGGGAGGTCACGACAAACGCTCTCCCTTGCACTACTGGTTTTGAATTTTCTAGGACGGCCTTTGGTGCCTCCATCCTAGCTGAACTTGTCTTCGATGAACGATAAAATCGGGCTAGGTGACCTTCTCTTCCACAATTACAACATGCTTTGGATGGCATCGCGCAGTTTGGACTGATATGTCCCTCCCCTCCGCATTTAAAACATATGATAGGTGGTCGATCTCCTTCCTTAACAACGGGTGCTGGTGCTGACGTCTTTCCATCATTGTTGAATTTCCTCTTCTTTAAATGTCCATTCTTATTATTTTGGCCCTGATTACCACCGAAGTGGTTACCATTTCTGGCCTGTTGATTCCCTCCAGGCTTGTTGTCACCATTTCGATGATTGCTCTCACTGGTATTATCATTTTGCCGGCTGCTCTCTTTTGGTTGGGTTGACTCATTATCATGCTCCAATAACTGAGCCTTATTAAATATATCTGAATACAAACACAGTTTATGAGAGATAAGATATTGACGTATCTCGGGTTTCAAACCTCTTAGAAACATTCGCGTCATTCTCTCCTCATTATCAACCAATTGGGACGCAAACTGGGACAGCTCGGCAAACTTGGCTTCGTACTACGACACGGTCATATTGTTTTGCTCCAGTTTAATGAAATCTACCTCTTTCATATGACGAATACTTTCGGGAAAGTACTTGTCATTGAACAGTTCTTGGAACTTCTCCCAAGACATCTTCAGTGCGGCAGTTTGAGTACGCTTTATAGATTTCCACCAAAGAATCCGCCTCGCACGCAAACATGAAGGTGGTGGCAAGGGAACCTTTTGCTCCTCGGAGCAACCCAAGACATCAAATATCTTGTTGATTTGCTTTATCCACGTCTCCTCTTTAAGTGGTTTTGGCTCTCCAAAAGAACTCCGGTGGTCCCAGCTCCTTGAACTGTTTGGCGGTGACCGTCCGAGAGTTGCCAGTGTTTCCACCTGCAATTTGGACAGGAGCCGCTCTCACCTGATGTTGCATGAATTACATAAAGCCTCGTAACATTCCATCGTTCATCATTTGGTCAGTGTTGTTGTTTCCCTGAGGATTGTCGCCTTCTTGATGCACATTATCCTGATTATTGATCTGTGGAGACTCAACGGTCTCCTGTGCTCCATTGATGTTCTCAACATTATTGGATGCCATTTTCAAATACTGCCACAAAACAAGGGTTAATTAACATATCACATATTATCCCTATACTCTGACCGACCAATTAAATAACAAATAAATTTATCTAGGTCATACTAGCGAAGGAATTCCCCGTCTCTCCCCTCCTAGTTCTTGTCTCACATCTTAGCCAGGGATCATATCCCTAAGCTTTGATACCAACTGTGACGCCCCCAAAATAGGTATACATCACCCATCTTGAGTCGCCAAATACATGGTACAGAATACAAATACAATCTTAAATATACAACAAGAGCTGTGAGTTTTAATACAAATATTATCTTCTAGACAATATCCACTCTCAGAATAAGTCCTCATTACAATTATTATCACACTATTTCATAGAATAGTGAGGACTACTAATGTTATCATTTGGACCATCACTCCGTTCCTCGACTAGTCCATGCTACGTTCTCATTTCCTGAAGAGAACAGTGAAAGAAAGGGTGAGCTCAACTAGCCCAGTAAGAAATATTATGACTAAGATAATGCAGGATAAATTATCATTAGCCTTCAACAATGTTAAACTGATAAAATACAATAGACAACAAGTTTAATCATAATGAATAAGCAATCCATTAAAAGAGTCAAGTAGAGAATAAAATCTACTATCTTTTATGATTTAAAAAGGGGTTTCATCACTTTTATCGCTGAGACTCAGCTTAATAAATAATCCACATCATCCCTGCACTACGGCCAGGGATATTCATTAGTATCACGACCACAAATTATCCATGCACTATGGGCCAAGGATATTCGTGTATTCATCAATGGTCATGATCATGCCAACAACTGTCCATCAATGCACTACGGGCCAATGAGGACTTTTACCATATCATTTGTAACATTACGGTCATGATTATACCGAATAATCCCTGGTCATAATCATACCAAGTCCATCTATGCACTACAGGCCATAGATGACTTTCAATAAAAAATAAACATGAGGATGATGACAATGATATAAGAATTCAATAAAACAAGTTCAAGAATTAATTTATCCAGAAACTAATAACTTCCAAATTGTCAACATGATACTTCTTTGTAAAGTAAAATTCAAGAATGCTCAGAAGAATATTTCCATGAAAAGATACTGGATGAAGCGCAAATATCAAGGATATTCCACTAATTTCATGGAGTATAGAAGTTAAAACTTTAACCAACTGAGTATAATAAAGAATGGAATAACAAAAGAAATCACCAGGCATGTGATAGACCGAACATGCAGGTTATTCCAACAGAATAATAAATAATGGAACCAAACCCGTAGAAACGCGCATGCATGATGATATTCCAACAGAGTAATATAGATGGAACCAGTCCGGCGTAAAATGCATGCATGTGATATTCCAATGTAATAATAAAGAATGGAATAATGTAAGAATTTCACCAAGTATAGGGTAGCTCAGATATTAAGTTATTCCAATGTAATAATAAATAATGGAATAATGTAAGAATTTCACCAAGTATAGGGTAGCTCACAGATATCTGAGTTATTCCAATGTAAATAATAAATAATGGAATAACAGTAAGTTCTCTTCATGAATACAAAAGAAATAATACCCCTTACCTTATAAAGAAGAAACTGGATATAGAAGTAGTGAAGTAGTAGAATAGTCTTTTTCTTTCTCTCTATAATTTCTCTCTCTAGAGTCTCAGTGAATTCGTAAGAAATAATGAAGGAATGAGCTTCTATTTATAGGAGAATGGATTGAATAGTAACTAATTCATGAATGGTCCAGATTGATTTACTTTTAAACGGACGGTTCATACTAATTCACTATTAAAACTTAAAGCAATAGTCCATACTGATTCACTATTAAAACTTTAAACCAGCGATCCATATTAATTTACTATTATAAATTCAACCAACGGTCTGAAAAATTAGCACATCTCCTCATGGAATAATATTGTACCCAAAAATAATTTGGATCGAAAAGAAATATATTGTTCGGGTGAATAGTACTCCGTGAATAGTAACTCGTGAATAGTAACTCATGAATAGTAACTCGTGAATAGTAACTCGTGAATAGTAACTCATAAATAGTAACTCATGAATAGTAAATTTGACACAAAAAGTGTCCCGAATACCTGATTGAACAATATAACCTCCATACATCAATTATCATCGAAATAGATGTCAATTTCTACTAACACAAATAATACCAACACAATGAAACTATCAAATTCATCTTTAATGAACACGAACTTATTCATCATTAATATTATAACTCACAATATTTAACAACCAGGTTGTTCCCAGGAAAGAGGGGGCTTTCCAATAAGGATTTCTCCCTATTGGCGCACAATTAGGTGACCAAACCTCTCCTCGATGTAACTTCTAGACATTGTAAATATTGCAATTTAATAATATGAATAACTTTGTCGTCTCAATTATTGATTTAATAATATAACATATATTGCAGATGATATTGTGATAATAATCGAATCAATAATATGAGAGATATGATGCAGTAATAATTGAGTATAACCGAGTGACTTCTCACGTAAGCATCAATAATCAATACTGGTGTACTACTTAACCACGCCAGACATCGTACTTTTACTACCGGGTAGTTTAACAGTTTTAACAGTAACACCTCTGCCGTTATTTTTATAAAATATTTTTATCGTTTTCTCAATCCGACAATAATTCTATTCGGGGGTCCACCAATGATTGTGCCGTTGTACGAATATTCCCTGCTAAAATGAATATTCCCTGACCAATCAAATATTATATAACAACTTGCATACTTTGCTCCTCATTGGACTAAATATTCCCTGACCAATCAAATATTGTTCAATATAATAACAATAAAATTGGACTAAAAATTATCCAAAGAAAGAAAAGAGAAGCATGCATCCAGTTCCCCAACTTCATGCTCCTCATTCACTAAGACAACTCCCACAGAAAAACTCAAAGGAACTTAAAAAATAGAAGAATATGGAAGTAGAGCAAAAGCTCATCGGCAGCTCAGAATCGCCGAGAAGTAATTACAGAACAGAGATCTCGTCAGATCCGGAGAATTTGTCTTCTTAGCTCAGGAAACGGCGTCGTTACTCGACGGCTCTGATTTGATCTTGGCCATCGTCGATATTCTCCCCGCCTTCGACAAACGGATCAACAACCACCACAAATCTGAAACCCCTGAAACCAAGCCCATACACCCCTGCTTCAGATCAATTATCCTAAGTCTAGACCCATTAAAAGCATACCCCTTCTAATGTGCACAATCTAAGCTCCCACGATCTACAACCCCAGACTTTGCAAACATAGATTGGTAGATAGATTGATAAGGTGGATAGTTTGATGGATGGCATAGAGAGTTTGAGGGCTATCATCAGCGGTGGAGGTCAGGTGGGTCTCTAAGCTAAAGGACTCCATTTTCCCTCCCTATGTGGAACTAGGACGGACAAGGAGAGAAATATCTTACAGGGTCATTATAATCATTATAAAATTAAGTATAATTTAATTTAATTAATTATTTAGCTTACTTTCTCTCTCCTTTTCAACATTGATACATAGATTTAATTGATTACCACGTATTGCCACGTCATTCTTCTGTTAAATGGTTAACAGACATAGACGACAAAATCACTTTTTGTAAATAATGTATAGTTCGATGAGTTGATCGTAAAAAAAATTAGTTCGGTGATGCATTTGTAAACCGACCCTTAGTAGAATGGGGAAAAGTGTATTTAATCCTATATATTGAACTATGAGGGACACACTACTATAAAACAGTAAATAGATAACGCAGATAAAACGCGTTGTGGTTTGATCGTAAAAATAAATCAGTGGTTAAGGGTGTCATCTATTTGACACCCTTTCACAACGTTTTTAAAACGTTGTAGTTAGACACATTATACAATGTTTTTTAAGAAAAAAAACGTTGTAGATTTGTTTTCAATAAATTAGTAGATGCTTGAAAACATTGTAGAAGGTATGATTCCACAATATTTTTTGGATAAAAATGTTGTAGTTTAATATATCAGACAATGTTTAGGCACATTTACACAACGTTTATAATGTGTCATCTATTTAGAAGGTGTCATTTATTTATACAAATATACAACATTTTTAAAATGTTGTAGATAAAAAAAAAAGGTTATGGTTCACCTATATTACCAATGCAACTGCAATATGCTAATGCCATGATATATAGCTAAAAGGTCTAAATTCTCATTTAAATTTAGCCAAAATATATCAACCATTCAAAATACATCCCAATAATATCATTCGTTTATAGTTTTAAATTACTATATCCACAAAATATATACCAAACTATCCATATATACATCTCAAATTCACTTTTCAATCCACAAAATAAACCACAAAATAAACCAAACTATCCATAAAATTAAACTACTACCTAAGCATGTGCAAAAAAGTCTAGGTTCTCCCAAAATACGCCATTAACTTTTGCTAAGAGAGATTGTATGCTACATCATGATTAGTGGATGATATTAGGCCAAGAGACAGGCCAAGTGATTGCTCCTTGTAAAAAAAGAACTTCAGCCAATCTTGGGAAAGCAATGATACTAACACACAACACCAAACCAAAAAACATAATAAATAATAATAACAACACCAAACCAAAAAACATAAAAAATAAATAACAATAAAAGGTAGTAGAGCTAACCTTTACAGAAGAACCTTTCAGATCAGATGCTTGCTTTACAAATGATGACTTAGAGATCCCCTCGATAAAGCTTGGACCCCTAGCACTGGCTGAGGCCTTCATTGAACTAGCACAGACATCAGCTATTGGGACATCCTGGTCAAAGGCAATGGTCGGCCCATTTTTTTTAAGGAAACTCTTTCAGATATATGTTCCAATGTTGAGGATATGTTTTGTAGAAGCCAATCAAGAACTTGTGTGGTAGGAAAAGGAATAGCAGGCATATCTGGATCTGAATTAGTAAAAAATGGAGCATTATGGCTCAAGGGAATTCTCTCTGATCCTTTTTCACCAAAATAAATCAGAAACCCAAGGTGCTCAAACTTTTCCATAGTTAAAACCTGACATAATCAAATTTAAATTAGCATATTATTATAGCAAGTATAATACATACTCTTACACAATGTAGCTACAAACCAAAAGCAAATGCACACAGCTGTAACTTATAGGTAACATGAAAATCTTACAACTCATACTTAAAACCTAATTATATTTAAACGTCTTAAAGGACCGCTAAATAAAAGTAGTAAAATTAAGAAATTGCCATTTAAATGGAAACAAAGATGTCACACATTAGGAACAAGGTTTAAGAGGTTTGACAAGATTACTTTTTTATGTAATTTGAAGGAAAAAAAATAGAGAACATGCTAACAACTTAACGAATACCATAAGCACCGAATTCTGAATTCTGTTTATCGTCAGCTCCGGCACCATTCGCTGCCCAGTTGCACCGAATTTATCTGCTCCCAAGCCACTTTCCTACACCATTAAGCACTGGGTAAGTATTCTCTGTTTGAGCACCCAAATTGTAATCCCAACCCCATTATCAAAAATCAGAAGTAAACACAAATATGATATTCTAAGAGTCTTAATCCCAACACCATTTTCAAACTCTCATAACAAAACTGGTTAGTGATAAAAAAAATGAATTAAACATATAACAAGAAATTTCTTCAGATCTCTCCCTGCTGCAATGTCACGTAGGATTGCAAGAGCTCTGTTGATTTCAATTATGAGGACAATTGCCACACCTAAGACAATATTCTCAAGAAGTATAGCTTCTGGAAAGTTAGGTGGAGACCTGCTAATGTAAGGAACATAGCACAAGGTATTAGATAACTTCAGATTGAACAACAAGAGTGTGAGAAACACTGACAAGCTTACTTGTTGATAAAGTTGGATGCATTTGACTATAGAAAAAGGACTGCCAGAGCCAGTATTAGGATATGACATACTAAAGTGAGCAAGTTGTATTCAATCAATTCAAAAAATGCCCAAATAGCAGTGGCAAAACCAAGCACGCCAACATAAATCTTCTTGTTTCTCCATAGGAAATAATCATTGAACTTTTTTTCTCTTCTATTCTCTTCTCTTCTCTTCCTCCAAATGTTAAGATTTACTTCCCCCACTAACATATAGTAGTACTACAGTACTAATTAAATATTTTATGTAAAATCCCAAATTTTACGAATAAAAATTTAATTTTCTCAAAATATTTTTTTCAAAATTATAGCGTGGATTTGAGATAATGTTATAGTTGTGGATAATATTGTCGGATTGAGAAAACGACAAAAATATTTTTATGAAAATAACGGCGGAAGTTTTACCGTTAAAAATATTGAACTACTCAGTAGTAAAAGTACAGTAATACGCGTGGTTGCATAGTAGCACACGATATTGATTATTGATGCTTACGTGAGAAGTCACTTAGTTTTGTTCAATTATTGCTAACATTAATTCTGCGCATAGTAAAATCTTTTTATATAAAACATAATATTTTTTATAAAGTTTTGTTTTATTTGATTATAAATAGAATATATTATATTTTATTATGCATAGTATTTGCATAGTGCCTTCATAGTATTTGCATAGTAAAATCTTTTTATATAAAACAAAATAGTTTTTATAAAATTTTGTTTTATTTGATTATAAATATAATATATTATATTTTATTATGCATAGTGCTGCGCATAGTGTTTGCATAGTAAAATCTTTTTATATAAAATAGAATACTTTTATAAAGTTATTTGTTTTATTAGATTTTCCATAATATATATATATATATATATATATATATATATATATATAAAATAGAATATATTATATTTTATTGCATAGTATGCTTTCCATTCTCCTATAAATAGGATGCTTAGTTAGAATTAAAACACACACGAAATTCAGAGAATTCTTCTTCTATAATCTTGGCGTATTTCTTTAGAGTTTTAAGAAGCTTTGGCGAAAAAACAAAGATAAGTTTTCTTCAAGAATATCCTCGCCATACCCGTCGGAATACTCTTCTTTTTAAGGTAAGGGGTATTATTCTTTCGTATTCATGAAGAGAGTTATTTTCTTTCAATACTCGTAAGAGTTGTTATTCCATTCTTTATTATTATGTTGGAATAACCTGTCTATGCGAAGTACCGCATTACATGTGAAATTTCTCTGTTATTCCATTCTTTATTATTTTGTTGGAATAACTTTTTGCATCTGGTCTATCTCATTCCTGGTGAATTCTGTTGTTATTCCATTCTTTATTATTCTGTTGGAATATCCTGTCAATACGGATTACGCATGACCTAGTTTCATTCTTTATTATTCTATTGGAATATCCTGTCTGTGCGGATTACGCATGACCTGGTTCCGTTCTTTATTATTCTGTTGGAATATCCTCGTTTGTCGCGATTATGCATGACTGGTTCCATTATATATTATTCTCGTTAGAATAACTCGTATACGTGTGGTCTATCGCATATCCGGTGAATTCATTTGTTATTTTATTCTTTATTATTACATTTGGAATATCCTCTGCAATGTGCGGATTACGCATGACACAGTTCCATACTTTATTATTCTGTTTTGAATAACTCGCTCATGCGCGGTCTATCGCATGCCCGGTGAATTTCGTTGTTATTCCATTCTTTATTATTCTATTAGAATAACTCCGCCTACATGTGGATTATCGCATGCATGGTGAATGATCCTTTGTATTCATTCTTTATTAAATTGTGGAAATGATCCGTCTCGCGTGGATTACCGCATGGCGGTGAAAATCCATTTGCGCTTTCATATATTCTATTATACTCAAATTGGTTAAAGTTTTGGCTTCTATACTCCATGAAATTAGTAGAATATCCTTGATATTTGTGCTTCATCCAGTATCTTTTCATGGAAATATTCTTCTGATCATTCTTGAATTTTACTCCACAAAGCAGTATCATGTTGACAATTTGGACGTTATTGGTTCCTGGATAAATTAATTTATAAATTTTTAAAATTTATTCTTGAACTTGTTTTATTGAATTGTCATCATCCTCATGTTTATATTATGTTGAAAGTCATCTGTGGCCTGTAGTGCATAGATAGACTTGGTATGATTATGACCAGGGATTATTCGGTATAATTATGATCGTAATGTTGCAAATGATGTGGAAAAAGTCCTCATTGGCCTGTAGTGCATTGATGAACAGTTTTTGGTATGATTATGGTTATGGATTCTCTTTGGCCAAGGGTGCAAAGATGAATTGTTTTATGGCATGATCAGAACCGTTAATGAAAACACGATTATCTTTGGCCCGTAGTGCATGGATAATTCATGGTCGTGATACTAAAGAATATCCTTGGCCTGTAGTGTACAGATTATTTGATGATGTGGATTATTTATTAAGTTGAGTCTCAGCGATAAAAGTGATGAAAAAACCTTTTAAATTATAGAAGATAGTAGATTTTATGCTCTAATTGACTCTTCTAATGGATTGCTTATTCCGCTGCAGTTGTTGATCTTAAACTTGTTGTCTATTGTATTCTATCACCGTTCTTTGTTGTCAAGGCTAAGGATAATTTGTTCGCATTATCTTAGTCATAATATTTCTTCGGGCTAGTTGAGCTCACCCTTTCTTTCATTGTTCTCTTTAAGAAATGAGAATATAAATTTGGGACGAAATCGTGGAATGGAGTGATGGTCCGGGATAAATGGCTTTAGTAGTCTTCACTATTCTACTAATAATGTGATAATAATTGTAATGAGGACACCATTGAGTGTGGATATTGTCTAGATGATAATATTCTTGTTTAAACTCTCACTATGTTTTGTCGTATTTTACACATTGTTGATAGTTAAGTTGTATTTGAATTTATGTACCATGTATCCGGTGACTCAAGATGGGTGATGTATACCGCTTTTGGAGGCGCTACAGTTGGTATCAATGCTTAGGATATCATCCTGGTGAGATGTGAGACAAGAACTAGGAGGGGAGAGACGGGGAATTCCTTCGCCAGTATGACCTACCTAAGTTTATTTGGTATTTAATTGGTTGGTCAGAGTATAGGGATAATATGTGACATGTCAATTAACCTTTGTTTTATGACAGTAAAATTGCATCTGAAAATGTTGAGATCAGCAATGAAGCACATGAGATCGTTGAGTCACCAACGATCAATACCCAGGATAATGTGAAACAGTAAGACATTAATCCTCAGGTAAATAACAACACCGATCAAATGATGAATGATGGGATGTTAAGAGGCTTTATGCAATTTATGCAACATCAGGTAAGAGGGACTCCTGTTTGAAATATAGGTGTAAATAATGGCAACCCACGGTCAGTTACAGCTAAATAGTTTAAGTCTTGTTTAGTTCAAATTGGTACTCTCACATTACTTGTCGATCTTATTTCATTAAAAATACTTGCATTTGACGTAATTCTAGTGATTGATTGGTTAACTACTCATCATGCAAAAATTGATTGTTTTCGTAAGGTTGTTAGCTTTCATATTCCTAACCAACCTATTATGCGAATTCAAACAACCAAACCATTAAAATCAATCACTATCATCTCAAGCCATAAAGCTATTCGTTTATTGGAAAACGGATGTCAAGCTTTCTTAGCTCATGTCACGAATCTAAATAAAAATACGTCAGTTTTGAATGGTATTTCTATTGTTAATGAATTTCCTGACGTATTCCCTGAAGAACTTCCTGGCCTACCCCCAGAGCGTGAAATTGAATTTTTTATCGACCTTGAACCCGGTACAAAACCTATTTCCAAAGCCCTATATCGAATGGCTCCTATTGAACTTCATGAGTTAAAGACCCAATTGCAGGAATTGTTAGACATCGGTTTCATTCATCCTAGTACTTCTCCTTGGGGTGCTCCTGTTCTATTCGTGAAAAAGAAAGACAGGAGTATGCGACTTTGTATTGATTATCGGGAGTTGAACTATGTCAACATCAAAAATAGGTACCCATTGCCACGTACTGACGACTTGTTTGACCAGTTGCAAGGAGCCAAATTCCTTTCAAAGATTGATCTTCGTTCCGAATATCACCAATTAAAGATTAGAACCGATGATATTCCAAAGACGGCTTTCAGAACTCGATACAGGCATTATGAATTCCTAGTCATGTCTTTTGGATTGACTAATGCTCTTGCCGCCTTCACGGATATGATGAACCGAGTATTCAAGGAATATTTGGATCACTTTGTGGTCGTCTTTATTGATGACATCCTTATTTATTCCAAAAGCCGTGAAGATCATGAGCAACATTTGAGGCTGATACTCCAAAAGCTTCGTGAATATAAGCTTTATGCCAAGTTGAAGAAATGCGAGTTCTGGCTTGAGGAAGTAGCATTCCTTGGGCACGTAGTATCAAGTCATGGAATATCTGTTGACCCAGCAAAGATTGAAGCTATTCAAGGTTGGGAGCAACCCAAATTAGTGACCGAAGTACATAGCTTTCTCGACTTAGTTGGTTATTATCGAAGATTCGTGGAAGGATTTTCTCGAATCGCTACTCCATTAACTCAGCTGACTCGGAAAGATACAAAATTCGGTTGGAGCGAAGAATGTGAGAAGAGTTTTCAAGAACTCAAGAGGAGACTTACTTTCAAAGACTGCTCGACAATACCATCTGGCTCGGAGGGATTTGTCATCTACAGTGATGCTTCGGGCAAAGGGTTAGGTTGTGTTCACATGCAACATGGGAAAGTCATAGCCTATGCCTCACGACAACTCAAAGAATATGAGAGGAATTATCATACTCATGACCTAGAGTTGGCAGCAATCATTTTTGCACTAAAGATTTAGAGGCATTACTTGTATAGGGAGAAAGTGGAGATCTATACGGATCATAAACGCCTCAAATATTTCTTCACTCCAAAGGAACTCAATATGCGACAGCGACGTTGGCTTGAACTGTTGAAAAATTAAGATCATACCATCCAATACCATCCTGGAAAAGCGAATGTGGTAGCTAACGCATTGACTAGATGATCATATGCAGGTACGAGTGCGATATTGTCAACGCAAAGGCCCATTTTGTATGACTTGCAAAGGATGGAGATAGAGATAAAGACTCCAGGGACCCACGTGATGATGGCAAATATACGAGTAGAACCGACTTTAATCGATAAAGTTAAAGCTACTGAAATTACAGACCTAAAGTTGAAGCGTATGAGGAAGAAAGTGCAAGAAGGTGTTATGCCGGAAGCAAGAATCAATGAAGAAGGAATACTTCGAGTCAACTCCAGACTTTGTGTTCCTAACGACCCTGATTTAAAGTATAAAATCATGATGGAGGCGCACAACACACCGCTTGCAATCTATCTCGGGAGTACCAAAATGTATCATGATCTTCGACATATACATTTTGGTGGGGCAATATGAAGAGGAGATAGCATTTGTTTATCTCAAGGTGTTTAACTTGTCAACGAGTCAAGGCGGAGCATCAAGTACCAAAAGGTCCATTGCAACCACTTAAAATTCTAGAATGGAAGTGGGAGCACATTTCCATGGATTTCGTTACTGGTCTTCCCAAGGTTTGTCAAGGCATAGATGCAATTTGGGTCATTGTTGATAGATTGACCAAGTCTGCTCATTTCTTACCTATAAGAGAAACTTATACCCTTGAACGTCTTGCTTGTATGTACATAAACGAGGTTGTAAGATTGCATGGTATGCCAGTATCCATAGTTTCTGATCGAGACCCAAGATTCACTTCACAATTTTGGGTTAGTTTACAAAAAGCTATGGGCACGGATTTATGATTTAGTTCGGCATATCATCCTCAGACTGATGGACAATCAGAGAGGACTATTCAAATTCTTGAAGATTTATTAATACTTTGTGTCCTTGACTTCAAGGGAAGTTGGGACAAGTTCTTACCATTGGTGGAGTTTTCCTACAACAACAGTTATCAAGCAAGTATTGGCATGGATCCATTCGAAGCGTTGTATGGAAGAAAGTGTCGTTCTCCAGTATGCTGGGATGAGGTGGGTGAAGCAATGTTGTTGGGACCAGAGTTGGTACGTATGAGTACGGAAAAGATTCAAATGATCCGGCAACATATAAAAACCTCACAAGATTGACAAAAAGGGTTATGCTGATCTTCATCGAAAAGACGTGGAATTTGATGTTGGAGATCATGTGTTGTTACGTGTTGCTCCATGGAAAGGAGTTACGAAATTTGGAAAGAGAGGAAAGCTCAATCCTCTATTCATTGGCCCATTTTTAATCCTCGATCGAGTAGGGACTGTAGCCTATAGACTCGCTTTACTGCCAAGTATGTCTCGTGTTCATAACGTTTTTCATATATCCATGTTACGTAAATATGTGAAAAACCCGAACCACGTTATTGAGTTAGAACCGGACGAAATAGCGGAAGATTTAATGTATGAAGAGGTTCATGTTCAAATCTTGGATAAGAAGGAATATATTCTACACTCCAAGGTGATACCTCAAGTCAAAGTTTTATGGAGGAACCACGATGTTGAGGAAATGACCTGGGAGTTAGAATCTGCAATGAAATCAAGGTATCCTTACCTCTTCGACATACCAGGTACGTACCCTAATTTTGAGGGCGAAATTTCATAAGAAGGAGAGGTTGTAAGACCCCAACTTTTATGAATAAAGATGATTTTTCTATAATTATCATTTTTGAATATTATGGAATGAATTTGTTATAATGTTATAGTTGTGGGTAGTATTTATAAATTTTGCAAAGTATGCAAGTTGTTATATTATATTATATTAATTGGTCTGGAATATTCGCTTTTAGTAGGGAATATTCGCATAACGACGCAATCATTGGTGGACCCTACAATGTAATTATTATTTGATCGAGAAAACGACAAAAATATTTTTATGAAAATAATGGCGTAAGTTTTACCGTTAATCTTGTTGAACTACTCTTTAGTAAAAAATACAAGAATATCTGCGTGGTTGTATAAGAAGCACACCAGTATTGATTATTGATGCTTACATGAGAAGTCACTTAGTTATACTCAATTATTGCTACAGTAATTGTTACATCATATCTATCATATTATTGATTCGATTATTGTCACAGTATCATCTGCATTATATGATATAGTATTAAATCAATAATTGAGATGACAAAGTTATTCATATTATTAAATTGCAATATTTACAATGTCTAGAAGTTCTGCCAAGGAGATGTTTGGTCACCTAATTGCGCACCAATAGGGAGAAATCCTTATTGGAAAGCCCCCTCTTTCCTGGGAACGACCTGGTTGTTAAATATTGTGAGTTATGATATTAATAATGAATAAGTTCGTGCTAATTAAAGATGAATTTGATAGTTCCATTATGTTGGGATTATTGGTGTTAGTTAAAATTGACATCTATTCCGATGATAATTGGTGTCTGGGGGTTATATTGATAAATCGGGTAATTTATCGGATAAATGAGAAATTAATTGCTACTTATTCACATGCTTATATAACTATTTATTCACATGTGTGTACTATTGAGTCACATTCACTTACTATTAGGGGAGTTGGTGCAAGATTGATAATACTTGCATGACTAGGTTAAAAAGGGAGGTATAAATGGAGCTACTATACTGTATTTCATATTTTCACATGATTATAACTATTGATTCACATGATTGTACTATTGATTCACATTATTTACTATTAGGGGAGGTGGTGCAAGTTTGATAATACTTGTAGGACTAAATTAAAAATGAAAGAAAAGTTGGAGGTATTGTACTGTAATTTTTTGAGCCCCAAAACGTGCAATTATTGAAACAATATTTTTTTATAAATAGAAGCTCATTCTTCCTTCATTTCTCACCAATTCACCAAAGCTATAGAGCATTTATTATAGAGAGAAATTATAGAGAGAAAGAAGAAGAGAAGTCTGCTACATTTCTATTCCAGTATCCAACTTTATTCTAAGGTAAGGGGTATTATTTCTTTTGTATTCATGAAGAGAACTTATGTTATTCCATTCTTTATTATTCTATTGGAATAACCTGTATATGTGGGCTACCCTATACTTGGTGAAATTCTTCAGCTATTCTATTCTTTATTATTCTGTTGGAATATCCTCATCATAAATGCGTTTTACGCCGACACTGTTCCGCCTCTTTATTATTCTCATTGGAATATCCTCGTCATGCATTTTATGCCGCACTGGTTCCGTCTTTATTATTCTATTGGAACATCCTGTCTGTGCGAATTTCACCTGACCTAGTTCCGTTATTTAGTATTCTATTGGAATAACCTGTCTATGCGAAGTACCGTATGCATGGTGATTTATGTAGTTATTCCATTCTTTATTATTCTGTTGGAATATCCTGCTTAGGGCGACACGCCTTTGACCGGTTTCGTTATTTATTATTCTGCTGAATAACTCGCTCATGCGCGGCACCGCATGCATGGTGATTTCTTTTGTTATTCCATTCTTTATTAAACTCAGTTGGTTAAAGTTTTGACTTCTATACTCCATGAAATTAGTGGAATATCCTTGATATTTGCGCTTCATCTAGTATCTTTTCATGGAAATATTCTTCTGAGCATTCTTGAATTTTACTCTACAAAGAAGTATCATGTTGACAATTTGGATTTATTAGTTCCTGAATAAATTAATTCTTGAACTTGTTTTATTGAATTCTTATATCATTGTCATCATCCTCATGTTTATATTTTTTTTTTGAAAGTCATATGTGGCCTGTAGTGCATAGATGGGCTTGGTATGATTATGACCAGGGATTATTTAGTGTAATCATGAACGTAATGTTGCAAATGATGTGATAAAATTCCTCATTGGCCCGTAGTGCATTGATAGACAATTGTTGGCATGATCATGACCATTAATGAATACACGAATATCCTTGGCCCGTAGTGCATGGATAATTTGTGGTCGTGACCCTAATGAATATCCTTGGCCATAGTACAGGGATGATGTGGATTATTTATTAAGCTGAGTCTCAGCGATAAAAAGTGATGAAAAACCTTTTTAAATCATAAAAGATAGTAGATTTTATTCTCTACTTGACTCTTTTAATGGATTGCTTGTTCCACTGCAGTTAAACTTGATGTTTATTGTATTTTATCAATTTAACATTGTTGAAGGCTAATGATAATTTATTCTCCATTATCTTAGTCATAATATTTCTTACTGGGCTAGTTGAGCTCACCCTTTCTTTCACTGTTCTCTTCAGGAAATGAGAACGTAGCCGGGACTAGTCGGGGAACGGAGTGACGGTCCGAGATGGTGTCTTAGTAGTCCTCACTATTCTATAAAATAGTGTGATAATAAATGTAATGAGGACTTATTCTGAGGGTGGATATTGTCTAGAAGATAATATTTGTATTAAAACTCACAGCTCTTGTTGTATATTTAAGATTGTATTTGTATTCTGTACCATGTATTTGGCAACTCAGAATAGGTGATGTATACCTATTTTGGGGGCGTCACACATCTTGAGTGCGTCTGGCTGGGTACGTTTTACAGATTCCCACCAGTAACCTGCCTCTTCACGCAATATAAAGGTGGCAAAGAGAACCTTTTGCTCTTCGAAGCATCCCAAGACATCAAATATCTTTGTGATCTGCTTTAACCACCTCTCCGCCTTAAGTGGTTCTGGCTTTCCCAAAAACTCCGGTGGTCCCAGCTCCTTGAACTGCTTAGCGGTGACCGACCGTGGGTTGCCATTATTTCCACCTATATTTTGAACAGGAGTCTCTCTTACCCGATGTTGTATGAATTGCATAAAGCCTCTGAACATCCCATCGTTCATCATTTGATCGGTGTTGTTATTTACCTAAGGATTATTGTCTTCCTATTGCACATTATCCTGGGTATTGATCGTTGGTGACTCAATAATCTCATGGGCTTCATTGCTGATCTCAACATTTTCAGATGCCATTTTCAAACACTATCACAAAACAAGGGTTAATTAACATATCACATATTATCCCTATACTCTGACCGACCAATTAAATACCAAATAAACTTAGGTAGGTCATACTAGCTAGCGAAGGAATTCCCGCCTCCCCTCCTAGTTCTTGTCTCACATCTCGGCCAGGGATCATATCCCTAAGCTTTGATACCAACTGTGACGCCCCCAAAATAGTATACATCACCCATCTTGAGTCGCCAAATACATGGTACATAAATTCAAATACAACTTAATTATACAACAGTCATGTAAAATACGACAAAACATAGCTGAGAGTTTAAACAGAATATTGTC
This sequence comes from Panax quinquefolius, assembly GCA_020205615.1. Lineage (NCBI taxonomy): Eukaryota > Viridiplantae > Streptophyta > Magnoliopsida > Apiales > Araliaceae > Panax > Panax quinquefolius. The sequence continues at coordinate 122,283,340 of CM035157.1, read as the reverse complement.
ATCTAGACAATATCCACACTCAATGGTGTCCTCATTACAATTATTATCACATTATTCCTTATAATAGTGAGGACTACTAAAGCCATTTATCCTGAACCATCACTCCATTCCCCGACTCGTCCCAGCTGTATTCTCATTTCCAGAAGAGAACAATGAAAGAAAGGGTGAGCTCAACTAGCCCAGTAAGAAATATTATGACTAAGATAATGCAGAATAAATTATCCTTAGCCTTCAACAGTATAACAACTGATAGAATACAATAGACAACAAGTTTTAGATTAACAACTGCAGCGGAAATAAGCAATCCATTATAAGAGTCAAGTAGAGCATAGAATCCACTATCTTCTATGATTTAAAAAGTTTTTCACCAACTTTATCGCTGAGACTCAGCTTAATAAATAAACCACATCATCGAATCATCCCTGCACTACGGGCCAAGGATATTCATGTAATCATCAATGGTAATGACTATACCGAATAATCCCTGGTCATAATCATACCCATAACTGTCCATCAATGAACTACGTGCCAATGAGGACTTTTACAACATCATTCATTACATTACGGTCATGATTATACCGAATAATTCCTGGTCATAATCATACCAAGTTCATCTATGCACGTAAGCCAAAGATGACTTTCATCACAATATAAGCATGAGGATGATGACAATGACATAATAATTCAATAAAATAAGTTCAAGGATAAATTTTAAAGATTTATAATCTAATTTATCCAGAAATCAATAACGTCCAAATTGTCAACATGATACTGCGTTGTGTAGTAAAATTCAAGAATAATATTTATGTATCAAAAATAATTTGGACAGAAAAGAAATATATTTTTTGGGTAAATAGTACCCCGTAATAGTACCCTATGAATAGTACTTTAGGAATAGTATCTCGTGAATAGTACCCCAGCATGAAAAGTACCCCAAATACCCGAGTGAATAATATTTGGGTGAATAGTAATTTAGGTGAATAGTAACTCGTGAATAGTACTCAGACACGAAAAGTGCCCCGAATATCCTAGTGAATAATACTAGAGTGAATAGTAACCCGTGAATAGTAACTCGTAAAAAAATACCAAAGAAAATGATATTCCACGACGAGTGCAAAAGTAATGATATCTCATACGAGTATAATAGAATATACGAAACTACAAATGGATTTTCACCCACAATGCGGTAATCCACGTAGACAGATCATTTTCACAATTTAATAAAGAATGAATACGAAGGATCATTCACTATGCATGCGATAATCCACATGACAAAGTTATTCCAATGTAATAATAAAGAATGGAATAACGAAGAATTCACCGTGCATGCGATAGACCGCATATACAAAAGTTATTCCCCACGTAATTATAAAGAATGGAACTGTGTCATGCGTAATCCGCATGACGTGTGATATTCTAATAGAATAATAAAGAATGGAACCAGTCATGCGTAATCGCATGTAATAATAAAGAATGGAATAACAACAGAATTCACCGGGCATGCGATAGACCACTCGCAGACGGGTTATTCCAAAGAATAATAAAGAATGGAATAACGTAAGAATTTTACCATGTATGCGGTACTTGCGTATTAAAGTTATTCCAACATAATAATAAAGAATGGAATAATGAAAGAATTTCACTATATATGCGGTACTTCGCATAGACAGGTTATTCCAATAGAATAATAAAGAATGGAATAACAGAAGCTCTCTTCATGAATACGAGAGAAATAATACCCCTTACCTTAGAAGAAACTGGATATTGGAAAAGTGAGGTAGCAGACTTCTCTTCTTCTTTCTCTCTAAATTTCATCTCTCAGAGTTTCAAAGTGATTCCTAAGAAATAATGAAGGAATGAGCTTCTATTTATAGGAGAATGGACTGAATAGTAACTAATTCATGAATGGTCCAGATTGATTTACTTTTAAGCGGACGGTCCATATTGATTTACTATTAAAACTTAAAGCAACGGTCCATACTGATTCACTATTAAAACTTTAAACCAACGATCCATATTGATTTACTATTAAAACTTTAAACCATCGATCCATATTGATTTACTATTAAAACTTTAAACCAACGATCCATATTGATTTACTATTATAATTTCAACCAACGGTCTGAAAAATTAGCACATCTCCTCATGGAATAATATTATACTCAAAAATGATTTGGACCGAAAAGAAATATATTCTTCAGGTGAATAGTACCCCGTGAATAGTACTTCAGGAATAGTACCTCGTGAATAGTACCCCGACACGAAAAGTGTCCCAAATACCCGAGTGAACAATACTAGAGTGAATAGTAACTAGGTGAATAGTACTCTGACACAAAAAATGTTCCAAATACCCGAGTGAATAATACTAGAGTGAATAGTAATCGGGTGAATAATAACCCGTGAATAGTACTCCGACACGAAAAGTGTCCCAAATACCCGAGTGAATAATACTAGAGTGAATAGTAATCGGGTGAATAGTAACCTGTGAATAGTACTCTAACACGAAAAGTGCCCCGAATACCCGATTAAACAATATAACCTCCAGACATCAATTATTATCGAAATAAATGTTGATTTCCACTAACACTAATAATTCCAACACAATGGAACTATCAATTTCATCTTTAATCAACACGAACTTATTCATCATTAATATTATAATTCATAATATTTAACAACTAAGTCGTTCCCAGGAAAGAGGGGGCTTTCCGATAAGGATTTCTCCTTATTGGAGCCAATTAGGTGACCAAACCTCTCCTTGACAGAACTTCTAGACATTGTAAATATTGCAATTTAATAATATGAATAACTTTGTCGTCTCAATAATTGATTTAATATTATATCTTAGTATACAGATGATACTGTGACAATAATTGAATCAATAATATGAGAGATATGATGCAACAATTATTGTAGCAATTATTGAGTATAACTATGTGACTTCTTATGTAAGCATCAATAATCAATACCGTGTGCTACTATGCAACCACGCGTATTACTATACTTTTACTACCGGGTAGTTCAACAGTTTTAACGGTAACACTTTCGCCGTTATTTTTATAAAATGATAATTTTGTCATTTTCTAACTACGACAATACTTCCATTGTGGGGTCCACCAATGATTGTGCCGTCGTACGGATATTCTCCGACAAAAAGAATATTCCCCGACCAATCGAATATTATATAACAACTTACTTACTTTACAAAATTTATAAATATTATCCACAACTATAACATTATATCAAATCCACACCATAATATTTAAAAAAATATTTCGAGAAATTTAAATCTATATTCATAAAATTTGGGGTCTCACAGAGATGTGTTGTGTTTGATAATGCCACTATCTAGCATTTCCTTAACTATCCTTTCAATCTCATACTTTTGTATGTAAGGATACCTATATGGGTTGGTATTGACAGGATTGCAGCCTGCGATAATGGGTATATGGTGATCCTGCCATCTCACTGGAGGCAACCCATGTGGTTCTTGGAAGAGGTCTCCATAAGTTGTCACCATCTGTTATATAGCTTTTGGAATCTGCCCATTTGCCTCTATCTTTCCTTCCACTGCAGTTAACTAAACTAGAAAGTAGGTCTCTTCTTTGGGTTTCAAACTGAAATTCTCCTCTATTTGTACTGAGTAGAATTGCTTAGGATCTCCTTGCTCTCCTAACACCACTTTTTCTCCCTTCCAGTGTATGATAATTTCTCTCTTCTTATAATCAAAACTTATGGGACTAACAACCTGCATCCATTGTACTCCCAACATAGCATCATATCCTCCCAAAGGAATAACATACATGGGACTTTGGAACTCTCCTTGAATCAGTTTCCATTTGAATTGTTCCACTTTCCTATTACACTTTATTTGGTCCCCATTTGCCACTATGATACTATGGGAGTACAGGGCTTAGCAGATATGTTGAGTTCATTTACCAGGGCTTGTGATACAAAATTATGGGTGGATCCACTATCTAACAACATGGTAATAGATCTGTTCTTAACCTGACCATGTAACTTAATGGTGTGAACCCCATGAGTTCTCATGATGGCATGCAAAGAAACTCCACCACCGCTCTTCTTCCGCAATATTTCTTCCTCTTCTCCTTGTATGATAATTGTTAATTCCTGATCTGATTCTGTTTTAGGTACGTGCTCTTCTTCCTCGTTTATCACAAGGTAGATGTGCTTCTTTTTACACACATGCCCTTGGGTGTACACTTCATCACAGTGGTAGCATAAGCCTTTATTTCTCCTTTCTGCCATTTCAGTTGTGGTAAGTCTCTTAATTGGAAATGACCTGTGTCCTGCTTCTTCCTTAGCTGATTGAAATGGTTCCTTGTGCATTGCAGGATATGGTTTACTCCTTCGGATTTGACTTTCCCCTCCAGTTTTGAATGCACAATGAGCCCTTTTTCCAAGGATTCTACATAAACTTCCTGTCTCTTAGCTTGGTTGATAGCTTCTCTCAAAGTGGGTGGTCTCAGCATGTACAATACACCAGCTATCTCCTCCTTTAATCCACTTAGAAAACTCTCAATGAAATATTCTTCAGTATATCCCTTATTCTGGTTAACCATGTATGCCTTCAATTCCTCAAATCTCTTGATATAGTCATCTACCCTTCCTCTTTGAACCAATTTGTTAAACTGTCCTATCAAATTTTCATGTCCTCCTTTAACAAATCTTTGATAGATGTAGTAAGCAAATTCTTCCCACAATAGCCAAGGTTTCTTATCTTGTAAGGATTAATACCAAACATCAGCTTCTCCTTCTAAATATCAGCATACAACACTTTAGATTTTGGGTCTATCATGGAGTTGAGTTGAAAGAATTTCTCACATTTCTTTAGCCAACCTCTGGGATCCTAACCTTCAAAGTGGGGAAAATCCATTTTAGGAATGCGAAATGGTAGAAAGGGGTTGAAGAAATTTCTGGGTTGATGTACTTCTGCTGATGGATACCAAGGATAAGGTCTATTAGACGAAGGAGAATGATTAGGTACTTGGTAGGCTGGTATTGTGGCTGGTATTTGTGCAAAGTGTGGATTATAAGCTGGAATTGTAGATGAGTATGTGGTATTTAAGTGAGTTTGTCCATAGTTGGTGGTGTGAGTTGGTATATGTTGTGTTGAGGGGCTATAGGTGTATGTTGCAGTAACTGGGCTCGTAGTCAAATTTTGGGTAGTCATTATACTAGTATTTCCGGGTGGGTCGGGTTGTGAGTATCATCCTAACATAGGAATGGTGTAAGGTATTGTTCTGTTTGTGCTAGATTTATTGAGAGACGTAACTTGGGTTCTACCGACTGGGTCCAATATGGATACTATGGAAGGAGGTTGAGTAATTGGAGGTATTGAGGCACAATAAGAGTTTTGGTGGTTGGTACCTGACCTCATACCGATGTTTAGGGCATGTACACTCGTCTTGGTGGCCGAAATAAGAGTATTGGTTGTCCCAAATTGTAGTGACAGCTGTAGAGATACTGTTGTTGGAAATGGTGGTAGTTGTTCGAGAGGTACAGAGGGAATGGTTGTTTGAGTTGGTTCGAGAGGTACAGAGGGGATGGTCGTCTGAGTTGGAAGTGTGTGACTAGCACTTGTGGCCATATTCTCCTTCTCCGGTCGGTGGAACGCCGTCATGGCCTCTGTAATTTTCTGTGTAATCTCTTCACTACTTCTCTGTAACCTTTGGTTGATCTGGGTTATTTGCTCTCCAAATGCGCCCATTTGTGCGGTTGTTTGTTCGAGATTCTTAGCCATCATCTCTTGTATTTGCTCGATTCTTCCTTCTAAGCTTTTGAGTTCTTTCTCATGCTTTTGAAGGCTCACCTTGGTCGTCGCCTCCGCCATGAATGGCCCATGAGATGCTTTGATACCACTTGTCACAACACAGATATAAAATGACAGAGAAAATAAGGAAATCAAAGAAAAAATAAAATACGAAATTTCATATAACTTTTTCATAGCATCCAAGGACAATACTCGTGACATATATACTGTCACCAGAGCAATCTATTCTCTGTCATCTAACAATCCTCACCAATAAGCTTCTTACACGTGTTTATTGCTAACTTTAATGCATAACTACTACGGACATGATTGAAACGCTGCGTTTGATGGTCACTTGCAACGGCTAGCTCCTCTCCTCATCTATTCATTCCTGACAGTATTGTCTTATACTTGTTATTGTTTAAGCTATAAGGATGGGACAATAAGCTAAGAAATTATGTATTATATGTATATATATGGACTGTACTCCACCTGTTTGATAAATTTCCAAGCTAAGGACTGATTTAGTAGCTTTGTATGCTAACTGTGATTTAGAGTCAAAGAGGATATCAATTAAATCACATATTACTATTAATGTATTAAGCATGCTAAAAGGGTTGCATAGGCATATGGTGATAAGTTGGTTAGTACTAACATATTAATTAAGTACTTAATTAGTGGGATGATTTTATACATAATTATAAGTGTATAAATTGCCAAATTATGTATTTTTTTATAATACATATAATGTTATAATGAGGTATGTGTAAGTATTGATATACTGAAATTTAGTTAGTATGATGAATGAGTAAGCTTTTAAGCCTAAGAGAGATTTTTTCTAGGGGCAACTAGGAGGCATAGGGGGCAGCTAGGAGCTTACATGATAGGTCATGTAGGGGCTGCCTAGAGGCCAATTGATAAGGGACAAAGATTATTAAGAAGCATATACACCAAACATAAACTTCAACTCTCTCATTTCTTATGTAACCCATTTCCGTTCCATACTTTTCTCTTCAAATTACCCAAGTCTTCATACTCCCATATTAGGACATCATCAAATTTTTAAGGAATTAGAGTTAGTAGCTGAATTTGAAGAAGAGCGGAGCAAGAAGCTATAAACAGAAGAATTTAATTCGACTAAGTACAAGCTTGAAGCAAAGGTTGAGTTATAATGTTAACGAATTAAGAGCTAAGTTCGCATCTACTTGATAAATTTATGGAATTCAAGTGGATAATAGTTAATTAGTACGGTGATTGGATAATGAATTTAAGTTTGATGCTAAAGCAGTTAGTTGCTTTTAAATTGGGATAGGTAATAATCAATCATGAATCATGCTAATCTGTGTCTGGTAATTGGCAAGGCCAATTATATATAATGTTAGATTGATTGTGATGAAATAAGAAACTTACATACTTCATGTATGGAAATGAGTTAGAATTGTAATTGGGTTTGGAAAGCAAAGGAATGGTTATGAAATCTACATTTTAAAACAGCGCACATAAGGTGTTCGCTAAAAATCCTTTGTAGACTGTTTTTGCTAGGAACAAAGAATTAAGCGAAACCCATACTAAGGCTATGTTTATATACACTATACCTAATTAATTAGAGAGTTTTGGAAAAAAATCAAATTAGAACGAAAAGCAATTTTAAGCCAAAACGAAAAATCGAAAGATAGTGTGTTGGGCCACTTTTGGGCTAATTGTTTTGGTTAGTTAGACTTGCTGGAAAATTATAATTTTTTGGGGTCCTGTAGTATGCAATCCCAGCTAGCCATAGCTTTCGGAACGTACTAATTCCAAGTTCGGACGACTGAGTTAAGACGTGCCAAAGTGGGTGCGTCGAAACTTCCCAAATTTGGAAAACAAATTCGAAGCAGTCCCATTGCACGAATTTTCTGGAATTTTGTGTTACGAATTTGAAAATGGTCAAAGAATAAAATTTGTAGTCCCGGAAGTTAGCTTCACGTGGGCTCAAGAATCTTTCAAAAATGTTTTGAAACAAATTAGTTATGAGCATTTTAGCGAGAGAGGGTAAAGCTGGAAAATGATTAAAAACTGTTATAACAGAGCATTTTTGGAGCTTTGTTTGGGTTGTTTAAAATTTCTGAAATGGGTGGCCTATATTTTCTAAATATAGTTTACTAGGGTGTCTTCAATATATCAAAAATTGGTTGCAATCCAAACTACGAAGCGAAAAAGTTAAAAATGCATAAACTTGGCATTTCGTTATGGAAGCGAGAATTTCAATTGAGACACTGTATTTGCACCAAAGAAAGCGCATGTCGTATGTCTTGTTGTCTTTCAAGTGATTCACCCAACTGATTTTAGCTCGTGGTTTTGACGGTCTGGGTTGCTTGTAATGCTCGGATTATAATTTTTATAATTAAATGGATATACTACCTAAAACATATCCAAAATTCAAAGCATATGAACGAGTGGTTTAAAAGATATAACATCGTGAGATGAGTGTCAAAGCGAGGAGGCTGCCCAGGCAACACCGAGCCCGATTAAGTTTACATAGGGCCACGCTGAGGCCAAATTTCTTCTAACAAAGATTAGGGTCATTTAGTATTACTTGAAAACGCAATGGATTTTTATAACACAATTTACAAGAATGGGTATATTAAGCAATTTGAAAGCTATAATTTATCCATAAACTATATAATTATGAACAATACATAAAATATATTTTGTATTCACCTTGAATACTTAAGTAAGGAACAAGAGATATGGTAAACCCATATATTAAGCTATGAATGGGTTATAAATGGTTTGTAATCACATATGTAACGTATTAATGTGCGAAAAGCTATGTTAAAACCTTTTGAGAAAATAATGGCTACAGAAAGCCAAAGTCTAAAAGGTTCTAAATGAATATAAAAGTTTTTCTAAAACGAAAAACAAGGGATGTTGAAATAATCTATGGGATTATGTAGATACACGCATACATGTTATATAATCTTGAGTTTGCGCAAAGAATACGATTCATTTATGTAATGAATTATATAAGGAATATGTTGGCACCGTTGAATGCTACCTTAAATGTAAAAGTACTATACCAAATGAAAATTGACAAAAGGTATACATCGAAAACAAATGGTTTTCGATGTACAAAACAAAGATTGTGGAAAAGAAATCAAAAGTTGGTTAAGTGACATATGTAGGTACATGAATAAATGATTATAATCATAAGTTATGTACATACATAAGATGAATAGATATCATATGTATATCTATGAGCTAAGTGACAGGGACGAAACCAGGATTTGATCTTGGGGGGGGGGGGCAAGAATTTTTTAACAACATAATATATATTCATCATTAAAAAGTAAAGTTCCACCATTACAAAACATATTTTTACTAAAATAAAGATAATGTAGTAATAGATTTGTTTTACCAAAGACAACAAAACATAGCAAAAAAAGTCTTTTAGAATATATCTTCATCAAAATTGCACCCGACGTTCTTTCAAATCACGAAATCCATCTATGATTGATTCTGTAATGAACTGTTTCACAATTTCTTTTTCAATGTAGACAATAAGAGAATTTGTAAGATATTCATCCTCCATCTTGTTTCGAAGTTCAGATTTGACAATACTCGTAGCTGAAAATGCACGTTCTGTAGTTGCAGTAGAAACTGGAAGAGTTAGAACAAGCCTGATCAGTCTATCGATTAGTGGATAGATTGTTGACTTTCTTGTTTTCACCAACCATTGACAAAGATCAGAAATAGTGGACAACTTTTGAAATTCTTGATGTGGGAGTACATCAAACTTGTAATGTTGCAATTGTATCCTTAAGTCTTCTTTCTCACTCTCTGTGAAGTCCTTGGGGTAAAATTCATCCACAAGCTTACAAATATCATCAATACTGAAAGACGTATGCCCATTTTGAGGATCCAAGGTAGAGCTGAGAACAAGTAACTTCACCGCATGCTCACTAAACCTATTTTTTACCTCTTGCAATTGAGAGTCTATTATAGCTGCAAATATATCAATCCGATAATGCTCAATCACTATAAATTTATCTTGTTGATGTCGAGCTCGACCTCTTCTCTCAACATATAAAGATATTACTCTTTTGCAGGTATCCAATTTAATCCAACAAGTATCACTGTCCAAAAAGATTCACAATGCTTCTTTTATACCATAATCTACTTGGGATCAGCACAAGGAATAATTTCCTTTTCTACATTTGTATGCAGAAATTGATGATAAAAAGATCATATATTCCTACTGCTTGAACAAGGAGCACAAAATTTATAGAAACATAGACATCATACCAAGGAAAAATAGTTGAGGGCTCAATTACACTTAAATAACATCCATCTAAAAGAATATCAAAAATTCCCCAACTGATTGAGATTCTAGTTAAATAGGTTCAACCCATGTGGGTATGGATCGAAACTTATTCAACCCAAATCAAGGCCAAATATTTATGGCTCCTCATCTCCCTTGCGCCAGTGGAATTGTGGAAAAAATAGTATAATAAACTTCATACAAATCAACGCAACACAAAAAGCTAAAAAACAAAATTCACCAATTGAAGATCCCATACACATAAAATACAGAACAAGACAAAACGCAAGTAACCAATTGAAGATCCCATACACATAAAATATACGCAAGTATGTGTGTGGAAGACTAACCGAGATCGAAAGTATCTGAATTTTGAGGGAAGAATATTGGAGCCTTGGAGGTGGAAGGTGATTTGGAAAATAATGAGGGCATGAGTTTGATGATGATGTTGCGCCGCCGCGAAAATTAAAGGACCAAGTGAGAGGAGAGGCCGATCTAATTTACCGTGAAATAATAGAGGGAGAAATAGAGAGACTTGAAGAAAAAAGCGTGTATTGAAAATAATATACTAGTTATTGGGCCAGGCCTTGAACAATAAAATATATTATTTAACAAGTGGGCCTAAAAAATTGTTCACATCACTTAGTAACAAAAAAAAATAAAATTCAGATCTTGGGGGGGCACTACCGCATAAATTTCTTTGTTAGTTTCGTCCCTGCTAAGCGAATGAGATATGACTTTACTTTGAAATTCAAGTATATACGTGAAGAATATATATTTCATTAATATGTATACGTTAAGCATGGAAAGCTACTATACATGCGAAATGGAGTCCAAGTTACTCACAAAAGCTAAGTTAAGCTAGAAATGCTTAAAGAAAGGCACAAATGTACTATATATCTATAAATTTACATATAGACGCATGATAAGCCTATAAATGCATTGTAAAGAATATATAGACTATAAATGTAATGAATTGACATTTTAAAAGCCGTGTTGGAACTTTTTGAGAATGTATGGCTATATTAAGCCAAAACCTAAAATATTCAAAAGGAATATGGAGGTTTCTTGGAAATAAGAATATCAGATATTGATATAGTTTATGTGAATATTTACTAACCATACAAGTTATGGAAATGAATGTGTGACTAATGTATGTATACATGTGAACATAACTATGTAGGATTCGTGAAGTGAAGTTAAACTAAAGTTTGTATCAATGGTCATTGAACGAGGCAAGTTTCTCAGTTTATTTATGTGGACTTATAATTGCTATAGATAACTGTTAGCATGATTTATGTTTGTAAGTATGTAATACCTATGAAATGCATTATTTTCTTTGTGAATGATGAATGTCAAATTATGGCTAATTATTGAATTGAGTCGGAGAACTCAATATATATGTGCAATGAATGACATGTACATGACCTGTGTAGTATGCAATGGTATGTATGTTGCCACCAGCAGGACATGAATGTGATAATGCATTTGTAATATTCTTGAACACCAAGAATATAAATGCATGAACTGAATGTGAAACCTATATGCTACGTGATGCATGATAGACTGTTAGACTTGCTGGGCTGTCGTGCTCAATCGTGCTTAATTTGCAGGTTAAAGCTATGATGCGATGTATCGTGATTAGGAGCGCATAAAAAGAAGACTAGTGATTTAATTGAGATTGTGTTGAATCAGTTGATGGTATTTTCATGTGTAAATCACAGATGTGTAAATTTTTGAATTATTCGATAGATGAAGATTATTTGTTCTAAAAAGGGGATATGTTTGAAAGAATGAATTGTATATATATATATTCATATCTACTCAGGCTAAATAAGTCATATAATAAATATGATTCTAGTATTAAGAAGATTTGTAAAGGTTGCGATTCAGGGAATGAACGAATGTAAAGAAAGAAAAAAAAACTTATTTCGCATTTTTAGCTATTTTAACATTAAATAATGTTTTAAAGCTGGAACAGGATAATATTAACTCACAAGATCGGGAAGGAAAATAGTCCTGATTTTGGGGGCATTACAAGAACCATATATAAGAAACTATATCGAATTTACTATCACCTTCAATTTTCATATGTTTGAAAATATAAATAAATATCCTGATTTTTTTAAAAAAAAATTGATCCATTTGACCACAAAAGTTAAATAAACCAATTTTTGAAGGACTAGGAGAATAGTGTGGAGATCGGTTTCATACATAAGAAAGAATGATCTGACACATTCTTATTATAAATTTCAGAAGAGTAATGCTAGGAACACGAATTATATAAAAAATTGTGCACGTACACTAAGTATAAAAACAAAGGAAAAATAGGGAGTGAGACCTACAACTGATTATTTTACACATTTAATTGATAAGCAATATTTGGATCATACTCTTAGTGTACAAATTTTTGTGTACAGTTGGTGCTCATAGTATTATCCATTTCAAAATATTTTATCAACTATTAACATTTTGTATGACATACACGTGTCAATCACCCAAGGAGGTTGATTAAATTTTGATAGGTGTTTAGTATTACAAGTTTGATAACCCGTGCAAAACATGAATAAATTTGAAAACGACGCATCCAGTATCTTTCTTGACGCAAAGCGTTACATGTAGCTTTAAGTATTACAATTTTACATCGACTTTTTAATTGTTAGTTACGTGGATAAGTATCAGTGGTAACTTTTTTAAAGAGATGTGTAATATATAAGTGGATTCTTCTTATAATACTTACCAATATCATGTATTGATAAATTTCACAATTATAATTCAGCGTCAATTTATCACAATACATATCATGACTCTTCCATGAACAATTGATTTAAAATAATTCTCTATATTTTGATTTCATGATTATAAAGCAAGTGTGAAATATGAACTATCGTTAATTTCAATAATAATATTTAATTAGTGTTTGTCTTATCTCCATTTTTTCTCATTTAGATAAACTCGTTTACCATTCCCATGTGAAGCACACGTATAATATTAATAATGATTTATTATATTAATTATTGAAATAATCAATTAAATGTAAGATAATATATTTAATTGGGATTTTGAGAATGTAGTTATAATTATTAAATATTTATTTAATCAATAAATTATTGAATTATATATTGTAGGTTCATTTTATTATCCTTAATATATACTGACCTTCACTTTTAAGCGGTCAAGAAGCTCTTTCAATTTTTCAACTTCATGCTTGATCTGGAAGGATTTAATGTTGCAGTCTCTGATAGTTGAGATGTTCAAATTCGTGGCAACCCAATGTTCATTCTTGCAGAAAAGATGAGGAGAACTAAGAAATATCTTATTCAACTTAACTCATCGGCTGGTAATCTTTCTAATAATGTATGTATCCTTCAGGCCCAGCTCTCTACCATTCAGTCTTCTCTTCACTCCGATCCTCACAACACCTCCTTGCTTTCATCGAGAATTTCTTTGTATGCGCCTCTATGGAAAGCCCTTTCTTTAGAGGATCTCATTGCTGAGAAAAATCTCGGGCTATTTGGCTCTCTCAAGGGGATAAAAACTTCAAGTTTTTTTCTAATGCTATCAAGAGCAGATGGAACCACAACAAAATTATGGCAATTTATAACTGTAATGGGGAATTGGTAGAGAACCAAGCTAATATCTAGCAGGTTGTTGTGTATTACTACCAGGATCTCTTAGGTTCTTCCTTCGATCACTATCCTAGCTTTGTTGAGCTGGAAAAATATGTTACTAAACGAATCTTCTAATATGGTTTCCCCTATTTTAGATGATGAGATTTTCTATATGCCTAAGTCTATAAAGGTTAACAAGAGCCCTGGCCCGGATGGCTTTAATGTTAATTTTTCCTCCATTGTTGGGATATCATTGGGGCTGAATTTACCTCTGCAATCCATTATTTTTTTTGATACGGGCCACCTTCCTTGTGGAATTAATGCTAATGATATTTCCTTGATCCTAAAGTCTAATAATCATTAATATATATTTGACTTCAGGCCAATATCTTTCTGCAACACTTTTTATAAATGCATCTCTAAGATTATTACTAATAGACTAATTAAGAAGGTTCTTCCCTCTCTAATTGACCATGCCCAATCTGCCTTCATTTCTAGTAGAAGCATCAGTGATAATATTCTTCTTGCCCAAGGACTTTTCAGAAACTACCATAGGAATTTTGGTCTTGCTAGATGTGCCTTAAAGATAGACATCAGGAAAGCTTTTGACACTGTCAACTGGAGTTTTATCTTGGATCTGTTAAGCCTTCTTAAGTTCCCTCCCACTTTCATTAATTGGATTAAAGTTTACATTTCTACAGCTATGTTTTCTATTAAAGTGAATGGAGGTCTTACAAGCTACTTCCGAAGGGCCAGAGTACTAAGGCAATGGGACCTTCTTTCCCCTTACCTGTTTGTGCTAGCTATGGAAGCCCTCTCAATTGTTTTGAACAAGGATACTCTTTTGCCTGGCTTTAAATTCCACTAGCGAACCGAGCCTTGTAAACTCATTCATCTTTGTTTTGCTGATGATTTGTTGATCTTTTGCCATGGTAGCCTGCCTTCAGTTACGATCATTCATTCTTTTATTTAGTCTTTCTCAATGTTCTCTAGCTTAATTCCAAATGCTCAGAAGAGTCACTGTTTTTTATATAATGTTAAATAAGAATGACAGAATAACATTTGTTCTATGTTGGGGTTTCATATTGGTGTTCTACCTATCAGATTTCCTGGGGTTCCCCTTATCTCATCTAAGCTTTCTCACATGAATTGCATGCCTTTAATTCAACAAATCAATTCTAGGGTGTCCTATTTGTCATTTAGTCTTACGGGTCAGCCCATTTTATTTTGCCCAAGTTTGTGATGAGATTAATTCAGTTGATTCTTTGTAGATTTCTCTAGAAAGGTGCATCTCTTCTCATGTTTGAAGTCGAAGTCTCTTGGAAGGATCTATCCATGTCATACTTTGAGGGGGGGTCTAGCTATCAAGAGTCTTATTGACTGGAATATGGCTCTCATCCTCCAGAACCTTATCAAGGTTATCTCTCCTTCCCCTTCCTCCCTTTGGGCTTCATGGATTCAAAGCTTTATTCTTAAGCAAAGAAATTTCTGGCATATTGATATTCAATCTGATTGCTCTTGGATTTGGCTTAAAATCATTAAAATTAAGCCTACTGCTTTGAATTTCTTTAGTTATAGATTTGGTAATGGTAACATCTTCAGTTTGTGGTTTGACCAGTGGCTGAATGGCCAGGCCTTATCTTCTTCTGAGTCCATTGTCTCTAACTTTAGGATTCCTATCTCTGCTAGAGTCTCTTGCATCATTTCTCAAGTTTCTTGGTCTCTACCTCTTAGAAACCATCGTAACCATCATGAGGTGATGCAGTTTTGAAATTTATTAAATGAAGTTCATGTGTCTTCTACCGTCACGAGGACCTCATATTCGAACAGTATTATCATTAGTTCCACGAAGGCAAATAACATCCGGGAATCTATTAGCCAAGAGGTCGAAATATACCTTGGGCAAAGTTGCTATGGCACAAGCTTCATGTGTCCCAGTTTTCTTTTACGTTGTGGCTGCCTACAAATGATTTATTTTGTTCCTTTTCAAATTTCCAGCGCTTAGCCTACCCCCTTTATAACTTGACTGCGAAAAATTTCCCTCATCTTTTTTTGTACTTACTCGGCTCTCCACTTCTCTGTAGTTCCACAAGGCAGCTCAAAATTGTAGTAGCTATATTAATTGGATGTCGTTCTTTTTGTTTTTGTCTCTTCTTTGAAGAAAGAAAGAAAATTTAAGGAAGAGAGAAATTTCAAAGAAAGCTAAAAGAATGAAAGAATATGAATAGACTGGGATGAATATATAGTGTTCCATGTATGCTTGCAAGTGTTATGGAAATAAATAATCTGTTCTTAACATTAAAATGATTAGAGAAACTAAAAACAAGATGATTAGAGAAAAGAGAGTGTTTGCATAATCTTTTGTATCAAACTCCATCACTTTATAATTGTCATATTTATAGAAGAAAGAACATCAATACTAGTAGGAAGTTACAAAACTAAAGAGTCGTGAGTTTCAAAACTCAATGAGTATAGGAGTTAAATGTATCTAGACATCCATTATATTATGAATCTAGACATAATTTTATAACACTCCCCCTTGGATGTCTATTGTATAGCTATACGCATTGAAATCTGCCTCATTAAAAACCTTACCAGAAAAACCCAATGGGAAAAAACCTTGGTTAAGGGAAAAAGAGTGCAGCGCGTATTAGTTCCCCCTCATGCATATATCCTTAAGTCATTCAGCTATCGGATTCCAATATTGTGACGCAATCCTTCAAACGTAGCAATTAGGAATGCTTTGGTGAACAAATCTGCTAGATTATCTTTTGAGCGAATTTGTTGAACATCAATGTTACCACATTTTTCAAGGTCATGTGTGAAAAAGAATTTTGATGAGATGTGCTTTGTTCTATCTCTTTTGATGTATCCTCTTTTTAATTGAGCTATACATGCAGCAATGTCTTCATACAGAATGGTTGGAGTTCTTTTGTAGCAATTTTCTAAGAATATGCCTCGTTAAAAACCTTACCAAATAAAAACCTAGTGGGGAAAAATTTGGCGAAGGAAAAGAGTACAATATTCTTGTATAACTTCTAGTGCCTTGGTATTGCCTCATTAAAACCTTGCAAAGGAAAACCCAGTAGGAAAAAAACCTTAGCGAAGGAAAAAAGAGTACAATCAAAGACATATCCTTTTACTCCCCTTCATAAGTACATAGAATTTCCATTGTTCATGGTAAAAATATCATTAAGTCGAAGTATGCCAATATTGTGCACCATCTTCTTCAAAATCATAGTTGGTAATAACTTAATGAATATATCAACCAAATTATCACATGATCAATATTTCCATTCTTCTGGGGCTCATTTGTATAAAATAATTTTGGTGCAACATGCTTGGTTCTATCACCATTTGGATTAAATAATCCCAAATCAATAGTATCACGAATATAACGTAAAATATGTTTAATTTCATTACAATATCTTCGAGTTGGTGCATAACTATACATTGCTAGTAAGTTAACTGCAAATGTTATATCAGGTCTTGTCAAATTTGCAAGATACATCAAAGTACCAATTACATTAAGATATAGTACTTCAGGACCAAAACACCAATTTCACAAAGATATGGTACTTCAAGACCAAAAGTTTATTAATCATTTTCTTGTGGCCAAAACGGATATTTCTTGATATCAAGTGACCAACCCATCATTGGAGTACTCAAAGGATTAACATTATCCATGTAAATTTACTTCAAGACTTTTTCTATGTATGTTTATTGATGAACAAGAATTCCATAGTTCAATTTGTAGGCCAAGACAAAAATTTGGCTTACCAATATCTTTCATCTTAAATTAGTTATTTTTGTCAACTCTTCTGGAGCAAGATCTTTCATCAATAAATAAAATAATAATAACAAATCCAGATTATGATATTTTGATAAAAATGCATGCACAAATTGGATTATTCTCAAATCCTTCTTTCAAAAGATATCCACTTAGGCGATTATACCGCAATATACATCTGGATTTTTTTAACCTATATAAAGATCTTTGTAGCTTAATAGAATACATATTTTGAGATGTAGAATTATATGCTTCAGACATTTTATATCCTTCAGGGATTTTCATGCATATATAATTATATAATGATCCATACAGATATGATGTAACATCATCCATTAATTTCTCTTTCTACCAAGCTAATTAAAAATCTGAATGTAATTTTGTCCATTACAGAAGCATATGTTTCTTCATAATTAATACCATGTCTCTGCAAAGAAACCTTGTGCTACAAGTTGCGCTTTGTACGATATAATTTCATTTTTCTTATTTCGTACAAATACCCATTTGTATTCAATAGGCATTACACCTTTAGGTGTTCGGACTACAAGTCCAAAAACTTCATATTTATAGTGAATTTAATTCTGCTTGAATCTCCTCTTTCTACATTGGCCAAATATTTCTACATTCATCAACGATTTGTGGTTTATATATATGATCATTACTTCTGGTAATATCCATAGCAAATTTATATGAAAATATGTTGTCAACAACGATTTTATTTCTATCCAATATATACGTCTCCTGTATATATACATAATGTATCGAGATCTCATTATTTTCAGGTACCTGATCCTCTTCGGGGGATAACTCATCCTCTTCAGGGAATAACTCTTTAAGAGTTTTATTTTTAGGAGATTTTTGTTTATAAGTTTTGGATAGATTAATAAATTTTGTAGTCTGTTTCATGGGTATAGCCTCTTTATAGGCTGCAACTTATTTTTCTTGAACTTTCTTCTTCTGGGAAATTCTATCTTTAACACCGATCATTCTTTCATGGTTCAGGTGTGACTTTGATTCAATTTGCTGCTGCATTAATTGATTGTCCTACAGGGACTTCAATCTCTGCTAGAGTATTAGCAGCTAGAATGTGAGATATCACTATTTTCTTATTATCGGTGAATAATTCTGGTAATTGATTTGCAATTTATTGCAAATGAATTATCATTTGAACTTCTAGTTCATATTGATTTGTATAAAGATCTAGTTGAAACATTCCAATTAATCTCTCACCGTGCTTCAGGCAATGATCTCACGTCGTGCTTCAGGCAACGACTTTTCTCTCCCTAATGGTGAAAAGACTATTAAAATAACAATCCTCAAAATATACCTTAAAAATATTACTCTGAATTCTTTCTTAGAAGATGAACACCAAATAACAATAATTAAATGTGATAATTTGGTAATTAATTTACTTTGATATAATTAGCAGGTAAAGGAATCTTCTGGTTCTTTAAAAGATGTTCATGGGAGTTTTCAATAATTCAATGCATCATTATTGATCCTAGATGATCATGCCAAATCATAAAAACATTTGGATCCAAACACTTTTGGTGTATTACACACTTCTGGTGTATTACAACATTTGTTTCAACTGTTCTCATTTGGCCCGATACTATTGAAGGAATATAAAGAAATTCTTCACTGCCTTCGTTATTGATTTTAATATAATAACTATTATAACGTATATCCTTAAAGCTGAGCAAATTTCTGTTTGTCTCAGAAGAATATAAAGAATCATCAATACAAAGCTTTGTGCCCATTGAAAACATTATAATAGCTCTTCCAGAGACTTAAATTAAATTTGATGAATAATCACTCTTCAAGAGTCTTCAATTATGTTTGATGAATAATCGCTCTTCTAGAGCCTTTAATTAAGTTTGATGAGTTTCTGACCCATACAACTTCATATATGCAAAACATAAATTTAATTTTATTACTTGAAACATAAATAAAACATATAATAAAAATACTTATTATAATGTCATAATATAATGAAATAAAAATAATTAATTGGTATGAACATTTCTATCAACATATCATCAAGGAAACCATAGATATCAAAATTAGTTATATCCACTCCATTTGAAAAGTCAAAATAATTCATGGGATCTTCAGGATCATTCCATTTCCTTTTCTTTTATGGAGTCTTGGTACAAATCTACCAAATGTTTAGGAGTACGACGGGTACATTCCTTTTTATAAATTGATTGTTCTTTTTAAGTCCACTACCACAACTACAACCATAATTTCCTCTATGATTATCAAATGAGGTTCCATTCACTTCAGGGAATGTAATAGAATCGGTCGAGCGAGATTGTTGGTTTTTCGGCAAAAACTCATTATTTTGTACAGCCACTAGAAGAAATGATATCACTTCTAGGAATATAATTTCCTTTATCGCTCCAGGGAATATATTATGAACTTACACTCACAATATTGCTACTACAGGAGCATATTCGAGGCATGAAATATAGTAAATATTTTTTCTAACATGTCTTTATGAATATTTTTTTTCATGGAGATGATAGCGAATAAATAAATAGTCCAAGTATTTAAAAGAAATTACACTCGTAAGTTCCAACTGTCTACAAAATGTGTCCTGTAACTCAATATTTAGCTCGTTAAGAACAAAATGAAAATCATGCTCTCCTCTCATAAATAGCCAGAATACAAACCTGGTGATCCAGAAAGAGTAATTCCTACCTATTGCTTAATTGCTCGTTGCAAGAATAAAGAAGAAAATAGAAGACAATGTCACAGGAGATCAATAAAGTCAAAGTTTGGTTTTCAAATGCCTGTGCTCACATTCTAGAAAAAGACAACATCCAGGCTTTGAATCATCTAATGTGAATATTAAAGCAGAAGTACTCCTTACAATTTTTTTTTGTTAAACTTGGTACTGCTATAATTTATGCACCAACAGAACAACTCCCATATTTCTCGATGAACTTGGGGATGGGAGAGAAAATGGGTAATTTCATCAAGTACTAATGACAACTATCACTCTCAGATATTCCTTTTAGCAAATTCCAAATAATAATTATCAAACAAAACATAATTGAATTATTTGTGATCAAATGCATAGAATAATTATCAAAAAAAAAAATAGTACATGCATGCATGATGACCATGCAATACTCAAACACACATATTTAGAGAGAGAGTTATACCTTCTTCTATTTCAAACCAAAAATGATTATCTTCAAGATGAAGGTGAGGAGCAACTCGTGCTGATAACGTGTTATGAAATGTTATGAAAGATAACTAAAAACAAGATGATTAGAGAAAAGAGAGTGTTTGCATAATCTTTTGTATCAAACTCCATCACTTTACAATTGTCAAATTTATTGAAGAAAGAACATCAATACTACTAGGAATTTACAAAACTAAAGAGTCATGAGTTTCAAAACTCAATGAATATGGGAGTTACATGTATCTAGACATCCATTATATTATGAATCTAGACATAATTTTATAACAAGATTTGATTTGATAGAATATGATTTGATTTGATAAGATATTAATTATTTTATTTGGTAATATTTAATTTTCATATTTGATTTGATTCACCTTAATTTATTTTCCAGAAAATTAAGGAAACAAGGAGATTGAGCAAGATTTGAAATATTTGCTGGAGATTACACAAGACATCGAGGGACCGCCCAGTATCCATTAGGGTTTGGCTCTTTAGGGTTCTTTTTGGTTTGCAGAAATATGATACAGTGGCGGAACCAGAACATTTTTAAAGGGGGTGGGGGGCTCAAAATACATCAGTAAAAAAAATTATTTATTAACGCTTAGAGTGCTTCTTTCAAATTCATTTTGCCCAATTATAGTATTTCACAACATCCTATTTCAACCCTTGTTAATTTTTGAGTTGTGAGTCTAATGACTTCAAATACATTTACATACATACATACATACATATATATATATATATATATATATATATATATAATTTTTTCCTAACTATGAGACTATTAATCGGACTTTGAATTTTTTAGTTAACTGATTAGCTACTTTTATAGATAAATTATAAATTATAATATTATATATTCAAAACTTTATATTGTGATTCATGGGATTAATTAGCTTAAAAGAATGAATTCTAACAACAGCAAAAAATAGAAGAAGAGAGATTTAATAATCTTTATAGGATAGAACTATAGTAAACTTATGGTTAATATAGTAGGATCCAAAAGAAATTATTTTATTTCTTTAGCTTTTTATTTTTAATTAGTTTACAGAGAGAATTGTTACCACTTTTTTGTGCCTCACTTTGATGATAAAGTAAAAACAAAAAAAAAAGCAAAGGAGAAAAATAAATACATAAAAAAAAGGAAGGAAAAGGAAAATAAATAACCCCAAAATTTTTAGGGTGGGGGGTCATATGAGCCCCCTAGACCCTCCTAGTTCCGCCTATGACAAGATATACATACAATCAACATTGTAAAATAGCGGAAGAATGACATAAATATAATTTAAATTTTTTTGCAATTTAAACACGTTATAAACACGTTACTCTTTATTAGTTTTACATGCAATTTAATTGATGAGATTGTCATTGTCTAGTAGCTAATTGTCTTAATTTGATTACGAAATATGATTGTACTCCTTCCATTTCTTTTTAATAGATGTTTTAGAAGAAAACATAAATTTAATAAATACTATTAATGCTTATTAATATTTTGTGTGATTGACCTAGTGGATATTTAATATAGAGACAATATATGAAATTAAGTCATTAATGCTTCTTTAAAATCTAAAAATAAAAAATAAAAAGAAACAAATTTGACTTTTTAAAAAGACAAATAGATACGGATGGAGTAATAATCTATTCGACTTTATATTTTTTGGGAATTAATATTCCCACAAGTGAAAATGTTAGTTCTACAAGATTCTCAATTCCCTTTTTTTCCCTATATAAACAATGTGTTGAAACAATGGTCTATTCATGCGATGACTAAACAAATTCACAATTTTATGGCCACTTCTAAATTTCAATCAATGGTTCTCTTCCTTATAGTTCTGCTTTCCCTATTTGCTACCGATGAATGTAAGTAATTATTTCCTCATCATCCCTTATTTTCAAATTATTGTAAATACATTTTTAGTTTTTGTAATTTTTTTCTTTTATAAGAGGCAATTTATTTAAGAAATTATATAAGTACTTTATTAGATTCCAAAAACCCATTTTAGAATTAACTTTATTTTTAAAAAAAAAAATTTATTTCTGATACAGGTTTGATCAACAAAAGAGCTGAAATTACGCAAGATGGTGACAATATTCTTCTCCCTACAAAGCTAAGAAACAACACTATTTGTCTCCCAAGGGTATGTGGGGGTATCCCTAGAAATTGTTGGTGTTGTGTTCAGCCTCTTAAATCATGTTGTTTTGATAAAAGATCCGAGTGTCGAGCCTCTTGTAAATGATCCTCCTTATACTGTTGCAACTATTCCATGAATAATTTAATTAAAGTAACTCTCTATATTTAGATTTCCTGATGATAAAGCAACTGTACAATATGAACTGCCATTAATTTCAACAATGATTCATGTTATACTTTAAAAAGGTTTTCAGTCGAATTATAATTGCAAATATATATGCATACATGAGATAAGTAGGAATTAAGAATGATCCCACTTTAATTTTTTTGATCTTATCGCGTATACTTTGATCACGTTGGTCGCAATCTAACTTCGTCAAATATTTATCAACACATGTATATCATTTTCCTTCAACAATAATATTTAATTAGTGTTCGTCTTATTTCCCTTTTTTCTCATTTAGATAAATTAATTACATATAAATTTAATAAATATTATATTCTTATTAATTAATTTCTACTCCATCTGTCCCACAAGAATCGGTTTAATTTGACTTTTTAGTCAAATTGACCAATTTTGTAATAAAAAAATATATAATTTTCTTGTAAATATAGGAGGATAACTATATATAAGAAACTATCACCTTCAATTTTCATATGTTTGAAAATATAAATAAATATCCTAAATTCTTTTTAAAATTGATCAATTTGACCACAAAAGTTAAATAAACCAATTTTTGAGGGATTGAGAGAATATTGAGATCAATTTCATAAATAAGAAAGAATGATCCGACACATTTTTATCATAAATTTCAGAATATTAATACTAGGGACATCAATTATATATAAAAAATTGTGCACACACAATATAAAAAAAAATAGAAAATAAGGAGCGGAACCTAAAAACTAAATGTTTTAACATTTTTATTAGTAAACAATACATGGATCATACTCTTGGTGCACAACAATATTATCCATTTCAAAATATCTTATAAACTATTAACATTTATATGACAGTACTACAATTTTACATCGACTTTTTAATTGTCAGTTACGTGAATAAGTATTAGTGGTAACTTTTTTAGAAAGATGTGTAATAAGTGAATTTTTTTATAATTCATACCAATTTCATGTATTGATAAATTAAACATTTATAATTCAGCAAAATTTACCACAATACATAGCATGACTCTTTTATGAACAATTGATTTAAATTTTCGACTATTTTTCTAAGTTTTTTTTTAATTTTTACAAGTTAGGCAATATAAGTACAAATTACTATATGTTTGACATTTTATATAAGCAATATAATTACAAATTAAATGAATTAAATAAAGGCATACATCAATAATTGTATTTACCTCTCTAATATATGGAGGAAAGAGGTTGGCCAAGGAAACCGCGCATACACGGATGGCCTCCTCCCGGACTAGACCCATGAGCTCGTCGGCAAAGGCTGTAAGATTTATGGAGCCGTGGACGACCTCCTGAGCAAGCTGATAAATCCGCTCGCGTGATGGTATATACGCCTGACTTCACAATACTGCTCGCCATGCACACCTCTATGATCCGCCGGAAGAATCAGTAAAAACATGAACATGTAGGGATCTTTCATGCACATCGAAGGTGGGAGGTTATTGTAACACCCCCTTTCCAAAATAGAAAGAGAGGTTACTCAAAACTTAACAAAATTAATGAATATATATAACAAAGCTCTAAATCTTAAAAAGAATAATCTCATAATATCTGATAAATAGCACAAGTCAACCATAATAAATGTCAAACTGACTAAAACCATAGCCTATTATAATTTATTACAACTCCAACAAACTATTAGATCACAACATAAACAAAATAATTAAACCATTTGGATAAAAGGAAACTCTCGTTACACTTGCCCTTGATCCCCCTGATTACCTGCCGGAAGAAAAACACAGCATGAGCCAAATGCCCAGTACGGATATAAAATACAGGTAATGAACCAAAATAACTAAATTAAATGAATTGAAACAAAATGAACTGAAACGAAACAAACAAAACTAACATAATAAAATGATAGGCTGAATCAAATGGCTGGGTGTTATTTCATACCTAGCTCAAAATAAATAGTAATATACCTTGCCACACAGGCAAGTCAAATAATGTCACACATGCAATCAAAATAATGCCACATAAGCAATCACACATCGGACTGCGCAATCCAGATGTATGCAAAATCGGAAGGCGTGTTTGGCACAAACATCGCCACTCCACATAACAGAATAAAAAAACTAAGGTCGACCCATACACCTCCCACAACAAAACACCAAATGGCCAACTCCCAACGGAGCACAAAATGGAGACGCCGTGGACTGATCACACCGCCACGGAAGGTGTCAAGCCTCGGTGCCAAGAGGACATGCCTGTGGAACTTACGTCCGTCGTACGTAATATATCCTCGACGTAATTTTCATCGAGGATAAGCACTATTCAGTCGAATATAAGATTGGCGTTGGCGGGAAAGATGGCGCCAAATGGATATATCTATTTTCGACGAACATCCGTTGTAATTACTATAGTTTCGACTGAATTATGTTCGACTAAATAATCCGTCGGAAGTAGAATTATCTTCGAGGGAATAAGTCCGTCGAACTTAGTTCCGTCAGAATTAGACGGTTTTCTTGTAGTGTAATATCCCTTACCTTAGAAGAAACTGGATACTGGAATTGTGAGGTAGCAGACTTCTCTTGTTCTTTCTCTCTATAATTTCTCTATATAATAATTGCTCTATTGCTTTAGTGAATTGGTAAAAAATAATGAAGGAATGAGCTTCTATTTATAGGAAAATATAATTTCTATAATTGCACATTTTGGGGCTCGAAATATTACAGTACAATACCTTCCTCTTTTTCTTTATTTTTAATTTAGTCCTGCAAGTATTATCAAACTTGCACCACCTCCCCTAACATTAAATCACATGAATCAATAGTAAATCATGTGACTTAATAGTTCTAAACATGTGAAAAAATTAATTATAGTATAGTACCTTCATCTATACCTCCATTTTTAATTTAGTCTTTCAAGTATTATCAATCTTGCACCAATTCCCCTAATAGTAAATCATATGAATCAATAGTACACACATGTGAACACATAGTTATAAGCATGTGAATTAATAATAATTAATTGCTCATTTATCCGGTGAATTACCCGATTGGTCAATATAACCTCCAGACATCAATTATTATCGAAATAAATGTCGGTTTCCACTAACACTAATAATCCCAACACAATGGAATTATCAATTTAATCTTTAATTAACACGAACTTATTCATCATTAATATTATAACTCACAATATTTAACAACTAGGTCCTTCCCAGGAAAGAGGGGGCTTTTCGATAAAGATTTCTCTTTATTGGCGCGTAATTAGGTGACCAAACCTCTCCTTGATAGAACTTCTAGACATTTTCAATATTGAAAATAATAATATGAATAACTTTTTCGTCTCAATTATTGATTGAATAATATAAAATATTATGCAGATGATACTATGACAATAATTGAATCAAGAATATGAGAGATATTATGCAGTAATTACTGTAGCAATAATTGAGTATAACTGAATGACTTTTGACGTAAGCATCAATAATCAATACCGTGTGCTACTATGCAACCACGCGTATTACTATACTTTTATCACCGTATATTTTATGACAACTTGTTTACTTTGAAAAAAAAAATTCAAATATCACTATTAACTTTAACCTTTTATCAATTTAACTATTTACCAAATTAGAAAAATTGAATACTTTTATTTCATAAAATTCAGGATCTCACAATCTCCCCTCCTTATGAAATTTCGCCCTCGAAATTTACGTACCTGGTAGCTCGAAGAGATGAGAATACCTGAAATACCTTTATCGTCGAAAATATTACATGTTGCATACGTGCATGCCCGATGTCCTCCGATTACCTCTAAATACACATCAGTCCCTAAAATAGCCATTTTAGGCCTTGATACCGACCTCAAATCTCAAAATATAAAGAATAAAAGTTTTAGGTCTACTCGTTATCTTTCTGAATCATCCTGAATCACCTCAATCGGAGTTTGTATAAAAATGTTATGCCCAATTTACTAAAGGACGTCTGGACAGATTTTGGCTTAACACTTGACTAGAGCCTAGGCGCCCAAATTTGGCCTTGGGCAAGCGCCTAGGTGCCCAAGAACAGATTCTAAGCGCAGATCCTAGTGCCTAGGCGTTCAACCTTTGGCACTTAACTCAAATTTTCCAGATTTTGTAACTTTTGACACACATACTTCAAATCTTCATAACTTCTTCATCCGTTATCGAAATTAGTCCGTTTTGAGGCTATGGAAAGCTTGTAACATGCTCTATAAAACCCCCAGGATTTTATAATTTTTTAGATTCATTATTTATTCCGAAATTTGGCTCCAAAGTCCCCCAAGACTAAGTTTTTACTAACAACGATACGTGAAAAACGTTATAAACACGCGACATACTTGCCTGTAAAACGAGTCTATAGGCTACAGTTCCTACTCGATCGAGGATTTCAAATGGGCCAATTAAATCAAGGGTTGAGATTTCCTCTCTTCATCGATTCTTGCTTCTAGAATAACGCCCTCTTGAACCTTCTTCTTCACATTCATCAGCTCTGAGTATGTAGCTTGCACGACTTTAACTCTATCGATTAAAGTTGATTCTACTCGTATATTCATTATCTTCACATGGGTCCCTAGAGTCTTTAACTCTATCTTCATCATTTGTAAGTTATACTGAAATGGGTTTTTGTGTTAACAACATCGCACTTTCGTAGCATATCGATCTTCTACTCAACGTCGGCATTACCACGTTCGTTCTTCCACGATTATATTGAATGGTATGATCGTAATCTTCAATAGCTCGAGCCAACGTCTTTGGCGCATTATACGTTCGTTTTGGTTGAAAAAATATTTAAGGGTTTTAGAAATGAGTTTTGTACTGGGGTCAATACAAAATTCAATTTCACGCTCTAGGGTAAGCTAAGAAGTCTTCAGGAATACGTCAGGAAATTTATTAACAATAGAATTATCATTTAAAACAGTGACCCTCATCCAAGACTTGGATAACACGTCACATTGATACCTATAAACTTGCCACCGTTATTCATGACGTCCCCTACGGATATTCTAGCTTCGGTGTATTCCAAGACTTGGAAGTCAACAATGAAAGGATCGGGGCTCTTTACTTATGGCTTGATATGATAGTGATTAACTTTAGTGGTTTGGTTGCTTGAATTCGCATAACAGGTTGGTTAGGAATATGAAAGCTAACAACCTTACGAAAAGCATGATGAGTAGTTAACCAATCGATACCTAAAATCACATCACATGCAAGTATTTTCAAAGAGATAAGATCGACAGGTAACGTGAAAGTGGTGATTTGAATCAAACAAGATTTATAAATAGTGGAGGCAACGAAGGTTTCTCCCAACAGAGTTTCAACAGATAAATCAAAGTCTAGTTTCTCTGGAGTCAAATTTAAACATTGAGCGCAAGTAGGAGAAATAAAAGAGTGGGTAGAACTGGTATCTAACAAGGTATAGACTTCACAAGAGTTTATAATTAACTTACCTGTACTAACTTCGTTTGGTTTTCTCGACAAACGCTCTCACTTAAACTACCGAATTTGACTTTGCTATAGGGTACATTCCACCCTTAATTGCTTCATCACATTCCTGATCCATGATTCGAATCATTACTCTTCGATCCATATTGAATTGGGGTTGACTGCTCTGCACAGGGTAATTCTGAATTCGATGTTGGATTCTCCCAATTGTTATCCAAAAAGAAAAATCCATTTCATCTACTTTGGCCTTATTGGATCGGACATCTTTTTCTACAATATCTACGTGTCGTGCGGCTTTTACCCATGCATCATCTATTCTCCTTCGTTTAGTTGTTTCTTCTTTCATCAGAACTTTGATCATAGCATTCTCAGATTCCAGCTCTAATATCTTATACTCTGCCAAAGAGTGCTTCTGTTCATGTATCGCACATCGGTTAACACAATTTTGAATTGTTGCATCTCTTTGCTCCACAACCGCCTGCCATTTTTCAGCCTGCTCTTCTAACTCATGAATACGATTTTGTAATTCTAAATTTCAATCATAAAATTCTTCTAATAAATTATCCTCAGGTTCCTCTTCTTCCTCTTCTTCCTCACTCTCAGCTGCTACCTCTGCAACTAGCTCAGGTGCAACTATTAGTACTTCACTCACCACGTAGATATCTCTAATTTCTTCTTCGTCTAACACCACATTAACCTGATTAGTGAGTAAAGGTGTCTCAACGGTCTCATTCACTCCATTGTGAATATTTTTAGCTACCATTTTTAAACACTACCACAAAATAAGGGTTAATTAACATATCACATATTATCCCTATACTCTGATCGACCAATTAAATACCTAATAAACTTAGGTAGGTCATACTAGCGAAGGAATTCCCCGTCTCTCCCCTCCTAGTTCTTGTCTCACATCTCAGCCAGGGATCATATCCCTAAGCTTTGATACCAACTGTGACGCCCCCAAAACAGGTATACATAACCCATCTTGAGTCGCCAGAAACATGGTACATAAATTTAAATACAACTTAATTATACAACAGTCGTGTAAAATACGACAAAATATAGCTGAGAGTTTAAGCAAGAATATTGTCATCTAGACAATATCCACACTCAATGGTGTCCTCATTACAATTATTATCACATTATTCCGTAGAATAGTGAGGACTACTAAAGCCATTTATCCTGGACCATCACTCCATTCCCCGACTCGTCCCAGCTATATTCTAATTTCCTGAAGAGAACAATGAAAGAAAAGGTGAGCTCAACTAGCCTAGTAAGAAATATTATGACTAAGATAATGCAGAATAAATTATCCTTAGCCTTCAACAGTGTAAGACCCCAACTTTTATGAATAAAGATGAATTTTCTATAAATATTATTTTTGAATATTATGGAGTAAATTTGATATAATGTTATAGTTGTGGGTAATATTTATAAATTTTGCAAAAAATACATGAAGTTGTTATATAATATTCGATTGGTCGGGGAATATTCATTTTAATAGGGAATATTAAATGCGGCGACAAAATCATTGGTGGACCCCACAACAAAATTATTGTCGGATTGAGAAACGACAAAAATATTTTTATGAAAATAACGGCGGAAGTTTTACCATTAAGCTGTTGAAACACTTTCGTTGTTAAAAATGCGATGTCGTGTGGTTGCATAGTAGCACTACGGTATTGATTATTGATGCTTACGTGAGAAGTCACTCGGTTTTGTTCAATTATTATTACGATAATTGTTGCATAGTATCTCACGTTATTTGATTCAATTATTATCGATATTTTATATATTATTAAATCAATAATTGAGATAACAAAGTTATTAATATTATTATTTTCAATATTAACGATGTCTAGAAGTTACGCGAGGAGAGGTTTGGTCACCTAATTGCGCGGCGTCGATAGGAGAAATCCTTATTGAAAGCCCCTCTTTCACAGGAGCGACACAGTCGATTAATAGTGTGAATTATAATAATGATGATGAAGTTTGATTTATTATTATTATAAATGTAATAAAACGAAAGCTTTTATATAAAACAAAATACTTTTTATAAAGTTTTGTTTTATTTGATTATAAATAGAATATAATATATTTTATTATGCATAATGTTTGCATAGTAAAATCATTTTATATTAAATGAGAATACTTTTATAAAGTTATTTGTTTTATTAGATTATAAATAGAATATATTATATTTTATTATGCATAGTGTTTGCATAGTAATTTTTTTATATAAAATAAAATACTTTTATAAAGTTATTTGTTTTATTAGATTTTAAATAATATATATATATATATATATATATAGAATATATTATAATTTATTGCATAGTATTCTATCTATTATCCTATAAATAGGATGCTTTGTTAGAATTGAAAACACACCAGAAATTCAGAGAATTATTCTTCTATAATCTTGAGCGTATTTCTTTAGAGTTTTAAGAAGCTTTGAGCTTAGAAAACAATATAAGTTTTTTTCAAGAATATCCTCGCCCTACCAGTCGGAATACTCTTCTTTCTAAGGTAAGGGGTATTATTTCTTTCGTATTCATGAAGAGAGCTTCTGTTATTCCATTCTTTATTATTATGTTGGAATAACCTGTCTATGCAAAGTACCGCATACATGGTGAAATTCTTCTGTTATTCCATTCTTTATTATTATATTGGAATAACACATATCTCAAGCAATCTGCATCGTGGTGAAATGCTTACATTATTTCATTCTTTATTATTATGTTGGAATAACCTATCTATGTGAAGTACCACATACATGGTGAAATTCTTCTACTATTTAGATTCTTTATTATTACATCGAATATCTTGTACGTGCATTTACGCACTTCGTTCCATTCTATATTATTACGTCGAATATATCATGTCTTTGCGTTTCTGCGTGACCTAGTTCCATTATTTATTATTACATTGGGAATAACACATGCATGCGGTCTATCGCATGCATGGTGAATTCCTCTGTTATTCCATTCTTTATTATTCTGTTGGAATTACCTGTCTATGTGGATTACCACGTGCATGGTGAATGATCCTTTGTATTCATTCCTTATTAAATTGTGAAAATGATCTATATACGTGGATTACCGCATGGCGGGTGAAAATCCATTTGCAGTTTCATATATTTTATTATACTCAGTTGGTTAAAGTTTTGACTTTTATACTCTATGAAATTAGTAGACTATCCTGGATATTTGCGCTTCATCTAGTATCTTTTCATGGAAATATTCTTCTGAGCATTCTTGAATTTTACTCCACAAAGCAGTATCATGTTGACAATTTGGACATTATTGAGTTCAGAATAAATTAACTTATAAATCTTTAAAATTTATCCTTGAACTTGTTTTATTGAATTATTATGTCATTGTCATCATCCTCATGCTTATATTGTGATTAAAGTCATCTTTGGCTTACGTGCATAAATGGAATTGGTATGATTATGATCAGGGATTATTCGGTATAGTCATGACCGTAATGTGATGAATGATGCGGTAAAAGTCCTCATTGGTCTGTAGTTCATTGATGCACAGTTGTTAGTGTGATTATGACCAGGGATTATTCGGTATTATCATGACCATTGATGATTACATGAATATCCTTGGCCGTGATGCAGGGATGATTCGATTTTATATATTAAGTTGAGTCTCAGCGATTAAGTTGATGAAAAACTTTTTAAATCATAGAAGATAGTAGATTTTATTCTCTACTTAACTTTTCTAATGGATTGCTTGTTCTGCTGCAGTTAAACTTGTTGTCTATTATATTCTATTAGTTTAACATTGTTGAAGGCTAATGATAATTTATTCTGCATTATCTTAGCCATAATATTTCTTACTTCGGGCTAGTTGAGCTCACCCTTTCTTTCATTTGTTCTCTTGGGAAAGGAGAGCGTGGCGCGGGACTAGTAGGGAGCGGAGTGACGGTCTAGATGATAGCATTAGTAGTCCTCACTATCCTGTTAAATAGTGTGACAATAAATATAATGAGGACTCCATTGAGTGTGGATATTGTCTAGATGACAATATTCTTATTAAAACTCTTAGATTATGTTTTGTCGTATTTTACACGACTGTTGTATAATTAAGTTGTATTTGAATTCTGTACCATGTATTTGGCGACTCAGAATAGGTGATGTATACCTATTTTGGGGGTGTCACAATTGGTATCAAAGCTTAGGGATATGATCCCTGGCTGAGATGTGAGACAAGAACTAGGAGGGGAGAGACGGGAAATTCCTTCGCTAGTATGACCTACCAAAGTTTATTTGGAATTTAATTGGTTGGTCAGAGTATAGAAATAATATGTGATATGTTAATTAACCCTTGTTTTGTGGCAGTATTTGAAAATGGCATCCGAAAATGTTGAGATAAGCAATGAAGCACATGAGACCGTTGAGTCACCAACGATCAATGCCCAGAGTAATGTGCAACAGGAAGACAATAATCCTCATGAAAATAATAACACCGATGAAATGGTGAATGATGGGATGTTCAGAGGCTTTATGCAAATCATGCAACATCAGGCGAGAGCGGCTCCTATCCAAAATGCAGGTGGAAACACTGATCACTCTCGGACGATCACCGCTAAGCAGTTCAAGGAGCTGGGACCACTGGAGTTTTTTGGAGAGCCAAACCCACTTAAGGCGGAGACGTGGATAAAGTAGATCAACAAGATATTTGATGTCTTGGGATGCTCCGGGGAGCAAAAGGTTCCCTTTTCCACCTTCATGTTACATGCAGAGGCAGATTACTGGTGGGAATCTGTAAAGCGTACTCAACCTATCGCACTGAAGATGTCTTGGGAGAAGTTCCAAGAACTGTTCAATGACAAGTACTTTTCTGAAAGTATTCGTCACATAAAGGAGGTAGAGTTCATCAAGCTTGAGCAAAACAATATGACCGTGGCGTAGTACGAAGCTAAGTTTGTCGAGTTATCTCGGTTTGCGTCCCACTTGGTTGATAATAAGGAGAGAATGATGCGAATGTTTCTAAGAGGTTTGAAACCCGAGATACGTCAATACATTATCTCTCATAAACTGTGTTTGTATTCAGATGTTGTGAATAGGGCTCAGTTATTGGAGCGCGATAATGAGTCAACCCAACCATGAGAGAGTAGTTGACAAGTCGATAATACCAGTGGTAGCAGTCATCGAAGCGGTGACAACAAACGTGGAGGGAATCAACATGCCAGAAATGATAACCACTTCGGAGGTAATCATGGCCAAGACAATAGGAGTGAAAAGTTCAAGAAGAGAAGGTTCAGCAAAGATGGAAAGATGTCAGCACCAGCACCCGCTATTAAGGAAGGAGAACGACCGTCGGTCATATGTTACAAATGTGGAGGGGAAGGACACATAAGTCCAAACTACACGATGCAGTCCAAAGCATGTTATAATTGTGGAAAAGAAGGCCACCTAGCCCGATTTTGTCGTGTACCAAAGTCAAGTCCAGCTGGGATGGAGGCATCAAAGCGGGTCCCAAACAAGATAAATCCGGTAGTTTAAGGGAGAGCGTTTATCGTAACCTCCCAAAAAGCGAGGAATCCGAACGAGGTGATCACGGGTAAGCTAATCATAAACTCTAGCGAAGTTTATACTTTATTTGATACCGGTTCTACCTATTCCTTTATTTCTCCTACTTGCGCTAAACGGTTAAATTTGACTTCGGAGAAATTAGACTTTGACTTATCTGTTGAAACTCCGTTGGGAGAAACCTTCATTACATCCACGGTTTATAAGTCTTGTTTGATTCAAATCGGTAATCGCATGTTACCTATCGATCTTATTTCCTTGAAAATACTTGTATTTGATGTGATTTTAGGGATTGATTGGTTAACTACTCATCATGCTAAAATTGATTATTTTCGTAAGGTTGTTAGCTTTCATATTCCTAACCAACCTATTATACAAATTCAAGAAACCAACCCACTAAAGTCAGTCACTTTCATATCAAGTCATATAGCTATTCGTTTATTGAAAAATGGATGTCAAGCTTTCTTAGCCCATGTCACGGATTTAAATAAAAATACGTCAGATTTGAATGATATTTCTATTGATAATAAATTTCCTGACGTATTCCCTGAAGAACTTCCTGGCCTACCCCCCAGAGCGTGAAATTAAATTTTGTATCGACCTTGAATCCGGTACAAAACCTATTTCCAAAGCCCTATATCAAATGGCTCGTATTGAACTTCAGGAGTTAAAAACACAACTACAGGAATTGTTAGACATCAGTTTTATTCATCCTAGTACGTCTCCTTAGGGTGCTCCTGTTCTATTCGTGAAGAAGAAAGATGGAAGTATGTGACTTTGTATTGATTATCGGAAGTTGAATCATGTCACCATCAAAATAAGGTACCCATTACCACGTATCGATAACCTATTTGACCAGTTGCAAGGCGCCAAATTCTTTTCAAAGATCGATCTTCGTTCCGGATATCACCAATTGAAGATTAGAACCGATGACATTCCAAAGACGGCTTTCAGAACTCGGTACGGGCATTATGAATTCCTAGTCATATCTTTTGGATTGACTAATGCTCCTGTTGCCTTCATGGATATAATGAACCGAGTATTCAAGGAATATTTGGATCACTTTGTGGTCGTCTTTATTGATGACATCCTTATTTATTCCAAAAGCCATGAAGATCATGAGCAACACTTGAGGCTGATACTCCAAAAGCTTCATGAAAACAAGCTTTATGCCAAGTTAAAGAAATGTGAGTTCTGGCTTGAGGAAGTAACATTCCTTGGACACGTAGTATCAAGTCATGGAATATCTGTTGACCCGGCAAAGATTGAAGCAATTCAAAGCTAGGAGAAACCTAAATCAGTGACCGAAGTACGTAGCTTTCTCTGTTTAGCTGGTTATTATCGGAGATTCATGGAAGGATTTTCTCGAATCGTTACTCCATTAACTCAGCTGACTCGGAAAGATATAAAGTTTGGTTGGAGCGAAGAATGTGAGAAGAGTTTTCAAGAACTCAAGTGAAGACTCATTTCAGCACCTGTTCTGACAATACCATCTGGCTCGGAGGGATTTTTCATCTACAGTGATGCTTTAGGCAAAGGGTTAGGATGTGTTCTCATGCAACATGGGAAAGTCATAGCCAATGCCTCTCGACAACTCAAAGAATATGAGAGGAATTATTCTACTCATGATCTAGAGTTGGCAGCTGTTGTCTTCGCACTTAAAATTTGGAGGCATTACTTGTATGTTGAGAAAGTGGAGATCTTTACAGATCATAAAAGCCTCAAATATTTCTTCACTCAAAAAGAACTCAACATGCGGCAACGACGTTGGCTTGAACTATTGAAAAATTATGATCATACCATCCAATACCATCTTGGAAAAGCAAACGTAGTAATGGTGGCGCTTTGAGTAGAAGATCATATGCGAATGCGAGTGCAATATTGTCAACCTGAGAGGCCCATTTTGTATGATTTGCAAAGGGCGGAGATAGAGTTAAAGACTCAGGGGACCCATGTGATGATGGAAAATATACTACTAGTAGAACAGACTTTAATCGATAAAGTTTAAAAGCGCTCGCAAGCTATAGACACGGAGGCGATGCGTATGAGGAAGAAAGTGCAAGAAGGTGCTATCTTAGGAAGCAAGAATCGATGAAGAAAGAATACTTCAAGTCGACTCCGGACTTTGTGTTCCTAACGACCACGATTTAAAGTATAAAATCATGATGGAGGCGCATGACACACCGTTTGCAATCCATCTCAGGAGTACTAAAATGTATCGTGATCTTAGTCATACATTTTAGTAGAGCAATATGAAGAGAGAGATAGCGCTGTTTATCTCAAGGTGTCTAACTTGTTAATGAGTCAAGGCGGAGCATCAAGTACCTAAGGGTCCATTGCAACCACTTCAAATTCCAAAATGGAAGTGGGAGCACATTACTATGGATTTTGTTACTGGTCTTCCCAAGGTTTCTCAAGGCATAGATGTAATTTGGGTCATTATTGATAATTGACCAAGTTTGCTCACTTCTTACCTATACAAGAAACTTATACACTTGAACGTCTTACTCTTATGTACATAAACGAGGTTGTAAGATTGCATGATATGCCAATATCCATAGTTTCTGATCGAGACCCAAGATTCACTTCAAGATTTTGGGTTAGTTTGCAAAAAGCTATGGGCACAGATTTACGATTTAGTTCGGCATATCATCCTCAGATGGATGGACAATTAGAGAGGACTATTCAAACTCTTGAAGATTTATTAAGATTCCGTGTCTTTGACTTCAAGGGAAGTTGGGACAAGTTCTTACCATTGGGGGAGTTTTCCTACAACAACAGCTATCAAGCAAGTATTGGCATGGCTCCATTTGAGGCGTTGTATTGAAGAAAGTGTCATTCTCCAGTATATTGGGATGAGGTGGGTGAAGCATTGTTGTTGGGACCGGAGTTGGTACATATGACTACGAAAAAGATTCAAACGATCCGGCAACGTATAAAAACCTCATAAGATCGATAAAAGAGTTATGTTGATCTTCATCGAAAGGACGTGGAATTCAATATTGGAGATCATGTGTTGTTACGTGTTGCTCCATGGAAAGGATTTACGAGATTTGGAAAGAGAAGAAAGCTCAATCCTCGATTCATTGGCCCATTTTAATCCTCGATCGGTAGGAATCGTGGCTATAGACTCGCTTTCTGCTTAAGTATGTTTCGTGTTCATAACGTTTTTCATATATCCATGTTACGTAAATATGTGAAAGACCCGAACCACATTATGGAGTTAGAACCGGACGAAATAGGAGAAGATTTAACGTATGAAGAGGTAGTTGTTCAAATCTTGGATAAGAAGGAACATATTCTACGCTCCAAGGTTATACCTCAAGTTAAAGTTTTATGGAGAAAGCACGATGTTGAGGAAATGACCTGGGAGTTAGAATCTGAAATGAAATCAAGGTATCCTTACCTCTTCGACATACCAGGTATGTACCCTAATTTTAAGGGCAAAATTTCATAAGAACAAGAGGTTGTAAGACCCCAACTTTTATGAATAAAGATGAATTTTCTATAAATATCATTTTTGAATATCATAGAGTAAATTTGATATAATGTTATAGTTGTGGGTAATATTTATAAATTTTGCAAAGTACGCAAGTTGTTATATAATATTCGATTGGTGGGGAATATTACGTTTTAACGGGGAATATTAAATGCGACGGCATAATCATTAGTGGACCCCATGGCGAAATTATTGTCGGATTGAAAAAGCGACAAAAATATTTTTATGAAAATAACGGCGGAAGTTTTACCATTAAGCTTGTTGAAAACACGGTGTTAAAAATACGATAATACATTGGTTACATAGTAGCTGCGGTATTGATTATTGATGCTTACGTGAGAAGTCACTCGGTTTTGTTCAATTATTGCTACAGATAATTGTTGCATAGTATCTCACGTTATTTGATTGAATTATTGTCGATATTTTATATATTATTAAATCAATAATTGAGATAACAAAGTTATTAATATTATTATTTGCAATATTAACGATGTCTAAAAGTTACATCGAGGAGAGGTTTGGTCACCTAATTACGCTGCCAATAGGGAGAAATCCTAATTGAAAGCCCTCTTTCACGAGAAACGACACGGTTGATTAATAGTGTGAATTATAATAATGATGTTGAAGTTTTTTATTATTATTATAAATGTAATAAAATGCAAATCTTTTTATATAAAATGCATTACTTTTTATAAAGTTTTGTTTTATTTGATTATAAATAGAATATAATATATTTTATTATGCGTAGTGTTTGCATAGTAAAATATTTTTATATAAAATGTAATACTTTTATAAAGTTATTTGTTTTACTAGATTATAAATAGAATATATTATATTTTATTATGCATAGTGTTTGAATAATTATCTGCATAGTGTTTGCGTAGTAAAATTTTTTTATATAAAACATAATACTTTTATAAAAGTTATTTGTTTTATTAGATTTTAAATAAAATATATATATATATATATATATTTATAAATAAAATATATTATATTTTATTGCATAGTATCCTTTTCTATTTTCCTATAAATAGGATGTTTAGTTAGAATTGAAAACACACAATGAAATTGAGAGAATTCTTCTTCTATAATCTTGGCGTATTTCTTTAGAGTTTTAAGAAGCTTTGGCGTAGAAAATAGTATAATTTTTCTTGAAGAATATCCTCGCCTACCGATTGGAATACTCTTCTTTCTAAGGTAAGGGGTATTATTTCTTTCTTCGTATTCATGAAGAGAGCTTACATTATTCCATTCTTTATTATTATGTTGGAAATAACTTTGTCATCACAAGTCTGGTATACATGGTAAAATTCTTACATTATTCCATTCTTTATTATTATGTTGGAATAACTTTATACATCTGATCTGCATACATGGTGAAATTCTTCTGTTATTACATTCTTTATTATTATGTTGGAATAACCTATCTATGTGAAGTACCACATACATGGTGAAATTCTTCTACTATTTCGTTCTTTATTATTCTGTCGGAATGTGCATTTACGCATGACCTGGTTCCATTCTATATTATTCTGTCAAAATATCATGTCTTTGCGTTCTGCGTGACTGAATTCCATTATTTATTATTACATTTGGGAATAACACATGCATGCGATCTATCGCGTGCATGAGTGAATTCTCTGTTATTCCATTCTTTATTATTACATTGGAATTACATACATGTGGATTACCACGTGCGTGGTGAATGATCCTTTGTATTCATTCCTTATTAAATTGTGAAAATGATGCATGTATCGTGGATTATCGCATGGCGGTGAAAAAATCCATTTGCGATTTCATATATTCTATTATACTCGGTTGTTAAAGTTTTGACTTCTATACTCCATGAAATTAGTAGAATATCACGGATATTTGTGCTTCGTCCGATATCTTTTCATGGAAATATTCTTCTGAGCATTCTTGAATTTTACTCCACAAAGCAGTATCATGTTGACAATTTGGACATTATTGAGTTCAAGATAAATTAACTTATAAATCTTTAAAATTTATTCTTGAACTTGTTTTATTGAATTATTATGTCATTGTCATCATCCTCATGCTTATATTGTGATTAAAGTCATCTTTGGGTTACATGCATAGATGGACTTGGTATGATTATGACCAAGGATTATTCGGTATAGTCATGATCGTAATGTGACGAATGATGTGGTAAAAGTCCTCATTGGTCTGTAGTCATGATTATACCAAATATTCCCTGGTCATAATCATACCAAGTCCATCTATGCACGTAAGCCAAATATGACTTTCATCACAATATAAGCATGAGGATGATGACAATGGCATAATAATTCAATAAAATAAATTCAAGGATAAATTTTAAAGATTTATAAGTTAATTTATCCTGAAACCAATTACGTCCAAATTGTCAACATGATACTGCTTTGTGGAGTAAAATTCAAGAATGCTCAGAAGAATATTTCCATGAAAAGATACTGGATGAAGCGCAAATATCCAGGATATTCTACTAATTTTATGGAGTATAGAAGTCAAAACTTTAACCGAGTATAATAAAATATATGAAACTGCAAATGGATTTTAACCCGCCATGCGGTAATCCACGTATACAGATCATTTCCACAATTTAATAAGGAATGAATACAAAGGATCATTCACCATGCATGTGGCAATCCACATAGACAGGTTATTCCAATAGAATAATAAAGAATGGAATAACAGAGGAATTCCCCATGCATGCGAATAAATTTATGCATGTTATTCCCAACAAAATAATAAATAATGGAACTGTGTCACGCGAATCATAATGCATAAGATATTCCGGCTGCAATAATAAAGAATGGAACCAGTCATTCGTGAAATGAATGTATGTGATATTCCATAGAATAATAAAGAATGGAACCAAAGTATGCGCGTAATTCATACGCAGGCTGTGTGATATTCCAATGTAATAATAAAGAATGGAATAACAACATAATTCACCGTGCATGCGATAGAATCATGCGTATAAATTGTTATTCCAATGTAATAAAGTTTGAATAACAACATAATTTCACCGTGTATGCGGTATTCAGATGTATAAAAGTTATTCCAATGAATAATAAAGAATGGAATAACAACTCTTACGAGTATTGAAAGAAATAATTCTCTTCATGAATACAAAAGAATAATACCCCTTGCTATAATAATAATATCCCTTACCTTACAAGAAACTGGATACTGGAATAGTGAGGTAGCAGACTTCTCTTCTTCTTTCTCTCTATAATTTCTCTCTATAATAATTTCTCTATAGCTTTAGTGAATTGGTGAAAAATAATGAAGGAATGAGCTTCTATTTATAGGAAAATATAGTTTCCATAATTGCACATTTTGGTGCTTGAAATATTACAGTATAATACCTTCCTCTTTTTCTTTATTTTTAATTTAGTCCTGCAAGTATTATCAAACTTGCACCACCTCCCCTAACATTAAATCATGTGAATCAATAGTAAATCATGTGACTCAATAGTTCTAAACATGTGAAAAAATTAATTATAGTATAGTACCTTCATCTATACCTCCATTTTTAATTTAGTCATGCAAGTATAATAAATCTTGAACCAATTCCCCTAATAGTAAATCATATGAATCAATAGTTCACACATGTGAACACATAGTTATAAGCATGTGAATTAATAACAATTAATTGCTCATTTATCCGGTGAATTACCCGATTGGTCAATATAACCTCCAGACATCAATTATTATCGAAATAAATGTCGGTTTCCACTAACACTAATAATCCCAACACAATGGATCTATCAATTTCATCTTTAATCAACACGAACTTATTCATCATTAATATTATAACTCACAATATTTAACAACCAGGTCGTTCCCAGGAAAGATGGGGCTTTCCGATAAGGATTTCTCCTTATTGGCGCGCAATTAGGTGACCAAACCTCTCCTTAACAGAACTTCTAGATATTGTCAATATTGCAATTAATAATATGAATAACTTTTTCGTCTCAATTATTGATTTAATAATATAAAATATTATGCAGATGATACTGTGACAATAATTGAATCAATAATATGAGAGATATTATGCAGTAATTACTGTAGCAATAATTTAGTATAAATGAGTGACTTCTCACGTAAGCATCAATAATCAATACCGTGTGTTACTATGCAACCACGCATATTACTATACTTTTATCACCGATTATTTTATGACAACTTGTTTACTTTGAAAAAAAAAATTCAAATATCACCATTAACGTTAACCTTTTATCAATTTAACTATTTACTAAAATAGAAAACTTGAATACTTTTATTTCATAAAATTCGGGATCTCATAAATCTCGTCATGAAGTCCATGATGGACTCATCATCTTTCTACCGAAGAGACAGATATTCTCTAGCATACGCCTCTTTATCAGCAGCTGGGAAGTACTGCTGATAAAAGACCTAACAAAACTCCACCCAACCAAGTGTTTCAACATAACCATCAACCTTTATTGTTTTCATCGCCTTCCACCACCTCTGTGCATCCCCTTTCAGCTTGTAAGTAGCAAGCAACACTCTCTGATTATCTGAGCACCCCAACACATCAAAAATCTTTTCTAGGTGGGCAATCCAATTTTTACATCAATTGGAGTCAGAGCGGAACTGAATGACCGTGGTTT
This sequence comes from Panax quinquefolius, assembly GCA_020205615.1. Taxonomy (NCBI): domain Eukaryota; kingdom Viridiplantae; phylum Streptophyta; class Magnoliopsida; order Apiales; family Araliaceae; genus Panax; species Panax quinquefolius. Next base: position 122,241,244 of record CM035157.1, on the reverse strand, counting down.
CTGGTTCTGAAACCTTTCTAACCACACAACATTGGAACCACCTGCTGATCATGACCATCTAAATTCCCTTCCACTTCGTTTGCATGCGGACCATTATTTCCCTGGTTCTCATGCTCAGGAATTTCTGGCGGCGGGGACTACATTGCTTGTACAACCTGTGCCACCAACTGTGGTAAGGCATGATTCACCAAGGTAGCCAATTGAGCATTAATCTGATCATTAGTTTGCTCATTAGATTGACCTTCACCTCTTCTCCTATTGTTATCTCGCCTCCCAACAACCCTAGCTGATCTACGAGCCATCTAAGAAAGAGATCACGAATAGATAACAAAGCATATTAGAGATAGATTTGAATATAGTTGATATGATAGCTGAATAAAAAAACAAACAGAACAAAAGCCTAACCCAGAAGTCTACCCATAACTCACAGGTCAAACCTAAATAAGTTTTCTATAAGAAAGAACCTAAGCTCTGATACCAACTCTGTAACACCACCTTTCCCTAATAGAAAGAGAGGTTGCTCATAATATCTGATAAATAGCACAAGTCAACCATAATAAATGTCGAACTGACTAAAACCATAGTCTAAATTTTTTATTACAACTCCAATAAACTATTAGATCACAACCTAAAAAAAATATTTAAACCATTTGGATAAAAGGAAGCTCTCGTCACACTTGACTTTGATCCCCCTGATTACTTGCCTGAAGAAAAACACAGCATGAGCCAAATGCCCAGTATGGATATAGAATACAAGTAATGAACTGAAATAACTAACTTAATTAAATGAACTGAAACAAAATGAACAAAACTAACACAATAAAATGATAGGCAGAATCAAATGGCTGGGTGTTATTTCATACCGAGCTCAAAATAAATAGTAATATACCTTGCTACACAGGCAAGTCAAATAATGCCAAATAGGCAATCAAAATAATGCCACACATGCAATCACACATCGAACTACGCAATCCAGATGCATGCAAAATCAGAAGGCGTGTTTGGCACAAACATCACCACTCCGCAGAACAGAACAGAAAAACTAGGGTCGACCCATATGCCTCCCACAACAAAACACCAAATGGCCAACTCCCAACGAAGCACAAAATGGAGACACCGTGGAATGATCACACCGCCACGGAAGGTGTCATGCCTCGGTGCCAAGAGGACATGCCTGTGGTACCCTTACAGGTGGTTATTCCTAAGGTATACCCTACGGTATTCTAACAAACATATAATATCACAACACATGCGACAAAATATCAATACAGAGGGGTTCTAACGTGTACATGTTAAATCGAAAGAAACATCAACACAAGTCTCCAAAAATATACTAACAAGTACATCACTATTAAAATCAAAATAAATATTAAACATGATAAACAAGTTCAAAGAGTACAAACATGAGTTGTGACGCCCCCAAAATAGGTATACATCACCCATCTTGAGTCACCAAATACATGGTACAAAATATAAATGCAAACTTAATTATACAACCGTCATGTAATATACGACAAAACATAGCTGAGAGTTTAAACAGGAATATTGCCTTCTAGACAATATCCACTCTCAAATAGAGTCCTCATTACATTTATTGTCACACTATTTTATAGAATAGTGAGGACTAATATAACACCATCTCAGACCATCACTCGCTTTCCATTGAGTCCATTTACGTTCTCATTTCTGAAGAGAACAATGAAAGCAACGAGGTGAGCTCAACTAGCCCGATGAGAAATATTATGACTAAGATAATGCGAAATAAATTATCATTAGCCTTGATAATGTTAAACCGATAAAATACAATAGACATCAAGTTTAACTGCAGCGGAATAAGCAATCCATTAGAAGAGTCAAGTAGGGCATGATATCTACTATCTTCTATAATATAAAATGTTTTCATCAATTTTTATCGTTAAGACTCAACTTAATAAATAAACCACATCATCGAATCATCCCTGCACTACGGGCCAAAGCTATTCATTAAATCATCAACGGTCATGACTATACCGAATAATCCATGGTCATAATCATATCAAAAACTGTCCATCAATGCACTATAGGCCACTGAGGACTTTTACCACATCATTTATAACATTAAAGGTCACGATTATACCGAATGATCCCTATTCATAATCATACCAAGTCCATCTATGCACGTAAGCCAAAGATGACTTTCATCACAATATAAGCATGAGGATGATGATAATGACATAATAATTCAATAAAATAAGTTCAAGGATAAATTTTTATGATTTATAATTTAATTTATCCAGAAATCAATAACGTCTAAATTGTCAACATGATACTGCTTTGTAGAGTAAAATTCAAGAATGCTTAGAAGAATATTTCCATGAAAAGATACTGGATGAAGCGCAAATATCCAGGATATTCTACTAATTTTCATGGAGTATAGAAGCCAAAACTTTAACCAACTGAGAATAATAGAATATATGAAACTGCAAATGGATTTTTGCCCTCCATGCGGTAATCCACGTAGACAGATCACTTCCATAATTTAATAAGGAATGAATATGAAGGATCATTCACCATGCATGGTAATCAACATAGACAGGTTATTCCAACAGAATAATAAAGAATGGAATAACAGAAGAATTCACCAGGCATGCATTAGACCGCACAGACAGGTTATTCCAACAGAATAATAAAGAATGGAATAACAGAAGAATTCACCAGGCATGTGATAGACCACACAGACAGGTTATTCCAAAAGAATAATAAAGAATGAAATAACAGGAGAATTCACCAGGCATGCGATAGATCTCACAGATAGGTTATTCCAACAGAATAATAAAGAATGGAATAACAGGAAAATTCACCAGGCATGCGATAGACCGCACAGATAGGTTATTCCAACAGAATAATAAAGAATATAATAACAACCCTTACGAATATTGAAAGAAAACAACTCTCTTTATGGATACGAAAGAAATAATACCCCTTACCATAGAAGAAACTGGATACTGGAATAGTGAGGTAACAGACTTTTTTTCTTCTTTCTCTCCATAATTTCTCTCTATAATAATTGCTCTATAGCTTTAGTGAATTAGTGAGAAATGAAGGAAGATTGAACTTCTATTTATAGGAAAATATAGTTTCAATAATTGCACATTTTGGGGCTCGAAATATTACAGTACAATACCTATAACTTTTCTTTCATTTTTAATTTAGTCCTGCAAGTATTATCAAACTTGCACCACCTCCCTTAATAGTAAATCATATGAATTAATAGTTCATTCATGTGACTCAATAGTATAATCATGTGAAAAAAATTAATTACAGTATAATACCTTCAACTATACCTCCATCTTTAATTTAGTCATGCAAGTATTATCAATCTTGCACCAACTCCCCTAATAGTACATGAATGTGAATCAATAGTACACACATGTGAACAAATAATTATATACATGTGAATTAATAGTAATTAATTACTCATATATCTGATTAATTACTCGATAACTTCCAGACATCAATTATTATCGAAATAAATGCCGATTTCCACTAACACCAGTAATTCCCACACAATGGAACTATCAATTTCATCTTTAATCAACACGAACTTATTCATCATTAATATTATAATTCACAATATTTAACAACTAGGTCGTTCCCAAGAAAGAGGGGGCTTTCGAATAAGGATTTCTCCCAATTGGCGCGCAATTAGGTGACCAAACCTCTCCTTGACAGAACTTCTAGACATTACCAATATTTTAAATAATAATATGAATAACTTTGTCGTCTTAATTATTGATTTAATAATATATAAAATATTATGCAGATGATACTGTGACAATAACTGAATCAATAATATGAGAGATATGATGAAGAAATTACTATAGCAATAATTGAGTATAACTGAGTGACTTCTCACGTAAGCATCAATAATCAATACTGGTGTGTCTTGCTATGCAACCACAGCGTATTCTTTGTACTTTTACTACTGGGTAGTTCAACAATTTAACGGTAAAACTTCCGTCGTTTTTTTATAAAAAGAAAATTTTGTCGTTTTCTAACAACGACAATACTTCTGTTGTGGGGTTCACCAATGACTGTGCCTTCGTACGAATATTCCCTATTACAATGAATATTCCCCGACCAATTAAATATTATATAACCACTTGCTTACTTTGCAAAATTTGTAAATATTACCCATAACTATACATTATATTATATCCACACCATAATATTCAAAAATATATTTCGAGAAAAAATAATCTTTATTCATAAAAGTTGGGGTCTTACAACCTCTCCTTCTTATGAAATTTCATCCTCGAAATTAGGGTACGTACCTGGTATGTCGAAGAGGTGAGGATACCTTGATTTCATTTCAGATTCTAACTCCCAGGTCATTTCCTCAACATCGTGGTTTCTCCACAAAACTTTGACTTGAGGTATAACTTTAGAGCGTATAATATGATCCTTCTTATCCAAAATTTTAACAGGTACCTCTTCATACGTTAAATCTTCCGCTATCTTGTTCGGTTCTAATTCAATAATGTGGTTCGGGTCTTTCACATATTTACGTAACATAGATATGTGAAAAACGTTATGAACACGAGACATACTTGGCGGTAAGGCCAGTCTATAGGCCACAGTTCCTACTCGATCGAGGATTAAAACTAGGCCAATGAATTAAGGATTGAGCTTTCCTCTCTTTCCAAATCTTGTAACTCCTTTCCATGGAGAAACACATAACAACACATGATATCCAATATTGAATTCCACGTCCTTTCGATGAAGATCAGCATAACTCTTTTTGTCGATTTTGTGAGGTTTTTATACATTGTCGGATCGTTTGAATATTTTCCATAGTCATACGTACCAACTCCGGTCCCAACAATGTTTCTTCACCCACCTCATCCCAGCATACTGGAGAACGACACTTTCTTCCATACAACGCCTTAAATGGAGCCATGCCAATACTTTCTTGATAACTGTTGTTATAGGAAAACTCCACCAATGGTAAGAACTTGTCCCAACTTCCCTTGAAGTCAAAGACACAGAGTCTTAATAAATCTTCAAGAGTTTGAATAGTCCTTTCCGACTATCCATCCGTTTGAGGATGATATGCCGAACTAAATCGTAAATCCGTGCCCATAGCTTTTTGCAAACTAACCCAAAATCTTAAAGTGAATCTTGGGTCTCAATCAGAATCTATGGATACTGGCATACCATGCAATCGTACAATCTCGTTTATATACATACTAGCAAGACGTTCAAGTATACAAGTTTCTCGTATCGATAAAAAATGAGTAGACTTGATTAATCTATCAACAATGACCCAAATCGCATCTATGCCTTGAGAAACCTTGGGAAGACCAGTAACAAAATCCATGGTAATGTGCTCCCACTTCCATTCTGGAATTTCAAGTGGTTGCAATGGACCTTTTGGCACTTGATGCTCACGCTTGACTTCGTTGACAAGTTAGACACCTTGAGATAAACCCCGCTATCTCTCTCTTCATATTCCTCCACCAAAATGTATGTCGGAGATCACGATACATTTTGGTACTCCCAGGATGGATTGCAAACGGTGTGTTGTGCGCCTCCATCATGATTTTATACTTCAAGTCAGAATCGTTAGGAACACAAAGTCTATAGTTGACTCGAAGTATTCCTTCTTCGTCGATTCTTGCTTCTGGAATAGCACCTTCTTGCACTTTCTTCTTCATATGCATCAGCTCCAGGTCTGTAGTTTGAGCAGCTTTAACTTTATCGATTAAAGTCAGTTCTACTCGTATATTCACCATCATCACATGGGTCCCTGGAGTCTTTAACTCTATCTCCATCCTTCGTAAGTCATACAAAATGGGTCTTTGCTTGTTGACAATATCGCACTTGTACGCGTATATGATCTTCTACTCAATAAATCACGGCTTCTACGTTCGCTTTTCCAGGATGGTATTGGATGGTATGATCATAATCTTTCAACAGCTCAAGCCATCGTCATTGTCGCATGTTGAGTTCCTTTTGAGTGAAGAAATATTTGAGGCTTTTATGATCCGTATAAATCTCCACTTTCTCTCCATACAGGTAATGCCTCCAAATCTTAAGCGTAAAAACGACTGCTGCCAACTCTAGATCATGAGTAGGATAATTCCTCTCATATTCTTTGAGTTGTCGTGAGGCATAGGCTATGACTTTCCCATATTGCATGAGAACACATCCTAACCCTTTGCATGAAGCATCACTATAGATGACAAATCCCTCCGAGCCAAATGGTATTGTCAGAACAGGTGCTGAAATGAGTGTTCTCTTGAGTTCTTGAAAACTCTTCTCACATTCTTCGCACCAACCAAACTTTATATCTTTTCGAGTCAGCTGCGTTAATGGAGTAGCAATTCAAGAAAACCCTTCTACGAATCTCTGATAATAACCAGCTAAGCCGAGAAAGCTACGTACTTTAATCACTAACTTAGGTTGCTCCTAGCTTTGAATTGCTTCAATCTTTGTCGGGTCAACAGACATTCCATGATTTGATATCACATGCCCAAGGAATGCAACTTCCTCAAGCCAGAACTCGCATTTCTTCAACTTAGCATATAGCTTGTTTTCACGAAGCTTTTGAAGTATCAGCCTCATGTGTTGCTCATGGTTTTCACGGGTTTTGGAGTATATGAGGATGTCATCAATAAAGACGACAACAAAGTAATCCAAATATTCCTTGAATACTCGGTTCATCTTGTCCATGAAGGCAGTAGGAGCATTAGTCAATCCAAAAGACATGACTAGGAATTCATAATGCTCGTACCGAGTTCTGAAAGCAGTCTTTGGAATGTCATCAGTTTTAATCTTTAACTGATGATATCCGGAACGAAGATCAATCTTTGAAAAGAATTTGGCTCCTTACAACTGGTCAAATAGGTTATCAATGCGAGGGAACGGGTACCTATTTTTGATGGTGACATGATTGAAATCCCAATAATCAATACAAAGTCGCATACTTCCATCTTTCTTCTTCATGAATAGAATAGGAGCACCCCAAGGAGACGTACTAGGATGAATGAAACCGATGTCTAACAATTCCTGTGGTTGGGTTTTTAACTCCTGAAGTTCAATAGGAGCCATTCGATATGGGGCTTTGGAAATGGGTTTTGTACCGGATTCAAGGTCGATACAAAATTCAATTTCATGTTACGGGGTAGCAGAAGTTCTTGAGAATACGTCAGGAAATTTATTAACAATAGAAATATCCTTCAAATCTGACGTATTTTTATTTAAATCTGTGACATGGGCTAAGAAAGCTTGACATTCGTTTTTTAATAAACGAATAGCTTTATGGCTTGATATAACAGTGATTGATTTTAGTGGTTTGGTTGCTTGAATTCGCATAATAGGTTGGTTAGGAATATGAAAGCTAACAACCTTACGAAAATAATCGATTTTAGCATGATGAGTAGTAAACTAATAAATCCCTAAAATCACATCAAATGTAAGTATTTTCAAAGAGATAAGAGCGACAGGTAACGTGCGGTTACCAATTTGAATCAGACAAGACTTATAAATAGTGGATGTAATGAAGGTTTCTCCCAATAGAGTTTCAACAGATAAGTCAAAGTCTAATTTCTCCGGAGTCAAATTTAAACGTTGAGCGCAAGTAGGAGAAATAAAAGAATGGGTAGAACCGGTATCAAATAAAGTATAAACTTTGCTAGAGTTTATGATTAACTTACCCGTGATCACCTCGTTCGGATTCCTCACTTTTTGGGAGGTTACGACAAACGCTCTCCCTTGAACTATCGATTTTGTCTTGTCTGGGACACCCTTTGATGCCTCCATCCCAGTTGGACTTGACTTTAGCGCACGATAAAATCGGGCTAGGTGACCTTCTTTTCCACAATTGTAACTTGCTTTGGACTGCATCGTGCAGTTTAGACTTATGTGTCCTTCCCCTCCATATTTGTAACATACGACCGATGGTCGTTCTCATTCCTTAACACCAGGTGCTGATGCTGATGTCTTTCCATCATTGTTGAATCTCCTCTTCTTAAAATGTCCACTCTTATTGTCTTGGCCATGCTTACCACCGAAGTGGTTACCATTTCTGGCATGTTGATTCCCTCCACATTTATTGTCACCGCTTTGATGACTGCTACCACTGGTATTATCGACTTGCCGGCTGCACTCTCTTGGTTGGGTTGACTCATTATCGCGCTCCAATAACTGAGCCCTATTCACAACATCTGAATACAAACACAGTTTATGAGAGATAAGGTATTGACGTATCTCGGGTTTTAAACCTCTTAGAAACATTCGTGTCATTCTCTCCTCATTATCAACCAAGTGAGATGCAAACGGAGACAACACGGCAAACTTAGCTTCGTACTACGCCACGGTCATATTATTTTGCTCAAGCCATATGAGCTCTACCTCCTTCATGTGACGAATACTTTCAGGAAAGTACTTGTCGTTGAACAGTTCTTGGAACTTCTCCCAAGACATCTTCATCTGGGCGGGTTGAGTATGCTTCTGATTCCCACCGATGTCTGCCTCTGCTGGCAACATGAAGGTGGCAAAGGGTACCTTGTGCTCCTCGGAGCATCCCAAGACATCAAATATCTTATTGATCTGCTTTATCCATGTCTCCGCCTTACGTGGTTTTGGCTCGCAAAAACTCGGTGGTCCCAGCTCCTTGAATCGCTTAGCGGTGGCCGTCAGGAGTTGTCGGTGTTTCCACCGCATTTTGGACGAGGCCGCCCTACTTGATGTTGCATAAATTGCATAAAACCTCTGAACATCCCATCATTCATCATTTGATCGTTGTTGTTTTCCTGAGGATTATTGTCTTCCTGTTGCACATTATCCTAGGTATTAATCTGTGGTGACTCAACGGTCTCATGTGCTTCATTGCTTATCTCAATATTTTCGGATGCCATTTTCAAATACTGCCGCAAAACAAGGATTTATTAACATATCACATATTATCCCTATACTCTGATTGACCAATTAAATACCAAATAAACTTAGGTAGGTCATACTAGCGAAGGAATTCCAAGTCTCTCCCCTCCTAGTTCTTGCCTCACATCTTAGCCAGGGATCATATCCCTAAGCTTTGATACCAAATGTGACGCCCCCAAAATAGGTATACATCACCCATCTTGAGTCGCCAAATACATGGTACAAAATACAAATACAAACTTAATTATACAACCGTCGTGTAATATACGACAAAACATAGCTGAGAGTTTAAACAGGAATATTGCCTTCTAGACAATATCCACTCTCAAATAGAGTCCTCACTACATTTATTGTCACACTATTTTATAGAATAGTGAGGACTAATATAACACCATCTCAGACCATCCCTCCGTTCCCCGACTAGTCCCGGCTACGTTCTCATTTCCTGAAGAGAACAATGAAAGCAACAGGGTGAGCTCAACTAGCCCAGTAAGAAATATTATGACTAAGATAATGCAGAATAAATTATCATTAGCCTTCAACAATGTTAAACTGATAAAATACAATAGACATTAAGTTTAACTGCAGCGGAATAAGCAATCCATTAGAAGAGTCAAGTAGGGCATGATATCTACTATCTTCTATGATATAAAATGTTTTCATCAATTTTTATCGTTGAGACTCAACTTAATAAATAAACCACATCATCGAATCATCCCTGCACTACGGGACAATGATATTCATTAAATCATCAACGGTCATGACTATACCGAATAATCCATGGTCATAATCATATCAAAAACTGTCCATCAATGCACTATAGGCCACTGAGGACTTTTACCACATCATTTATAACATTAAAGGTCACGATTATACCGAATGATCCCTATTCATAATCATACCAAGTCCATCTATGCACGTAAGCCAAAGATGACTTTCATCACAATATAAGCATGAGGATGATGACAATGACATAATAATTCAATAAAATAAGTTCAACAATAAATTTTAATGATTTATAATTTAATTTATCCAGAAATCAATAACGTCCAAATTGTCAACATGATACTGGTTTGTAGAGTAAAATTCAAGAATGCTCAGAAGAATATTTCCATGAAAAGATACTGGATGAAGCGCAAATATCCAAGATATTATACTAATTTTCATGGAGTATAGAAGCTAAAACTTTAACCAACTGAGTATAATAGAATATATGAAACTGCAAATGGATTTTCGCCCGCCATGCGGTAATCCACGTAGACAGATCATTTCCACAATTTAATCCACGTAGACAGATTATTGCTGCGGCAATAGATGTCTAAGCAAAGAAGGAAATTTATGCTCCCTATAACATTCTTCCATTGGATTCTGCTGGGGGGTCACAGTCCATTATGCAGTTCGAAGAGGTACCATAAGTGCATACGCACATGAATGCATATACTTGTTTTCTCACTCTCTTTATATTTTACCAGGTTAAGGTAGTTGTGGGTGCACTATTGAATACCCGCGGATTGAATTGACCAGTCTCATTTGATCAACAAAGAACGAAACTCCAGCAGTGGGTGCACTGTGATAATATGTTGCATTGGCAAAAATTGTACAAGGGAAGTTTCTTAAGGTTTAAATATTACGGAATTTATTTACGAATATGTAGTCTTTGTTGCCATTTTCCTCTGGGTTTTAATGTTCTAGTGTAGTTGTTAAGCAGTAACGTGCACATCTAATAGTATTATTTTCGTTTGACACTTCAATTTTATAGTCTTACTCCAAACTTGTGATTTTTGAACAGGTGGATGATAAACTTTATATATATTTGGAATATGTTCCTGGTGGCTCCATCTATAAGCTTCTCCAAGAATATGGACTATTGAAATTTGCTTTCGAGTTCAAATCTCTTCTTTAGATGTAACTAAAATATTGTATTGTAATGTTGTAATGATTGTATTGTGAATGATTGTAATGTTGTAAAATATCTCTTCTTATATTGTAATGTTGTAATGTGAATGATTTTAAATGATGTATATAATATTTTTTATATTTTATTTTATATTGTATATGTGTTTGTTGAATAAATGTGCATTATTAATTTTTTTTAATATGAAAAGGCTATAGCGACGGTCATCGATAGTAGCTATAGTGTTCTATATAACACATCCCTATAGCGACAGCCACCGAGCGTCGCTATAGACATCTATAGCTACTGATGCATGGCCAGTAGCAATAACTCTCAATGACCCGATTAGTAAAGAGCAAATACGATTTTGACATGACTTATAGCTAGGGTCAGTGGCAGTAGCTATAGGCCAAAAGACCGTCGCTATAGGCTTTACTGAAAGCGGGTTCTATGGCGACGGTCGTGAATCGTCGCTAAAACTTTTAGCGACGGTTTTTGGCTTTATAGGGGACGGTCGGCCGTCGCTATAGGCTGATTTTCTAGTAGTGTAAAGAATGAATATGAAGGATCATTCACCATGCATGCGGTAATCCACATAGACAGGTTATTCCAACATAATTAAAAAGAATGGAATAACAGAAGAATTCACCAGGCATGCGATAGACCGCACAGACAGGTTATTCCAACAGAATAATAAAGAATGGAATAACGGAAGAATTCACCAGGCATGCGATAGACCGCACAGACAGGTTATTCCAACAAAATATTAAAGAATGAAATAAGAGGAGAATTCACCAGGCATGCGATAGACCGCACAGACAGGTTATTCCAATAGAATAATAAAGAATGGAATAACAACCCTTACGAGTATTGAAAGAAAATAACTCTCTTCATGGATACGAAAGAAATAATACCCCTTACCTTAGAAGAAACTGGATACTGGAATAGTAAGGTAGCAGACTTTTCTTCTTCTTTCTCTCCATAATTTCTCTCTATAATAATTGCTCTATAGCTTTAGTGAATTGGTGAGAAATGAAGGAAGATTGAACTTCTATTTATAGGAAAATATAGTTTCAATAATTGCACATTTTGGGGCTCGAAATATTACAGTACAATACCTATAACTTTTCATTCATTTTTAATTTAGTCCTGCAAGTATTATCAAACTTGCACCACCTACCCTAATAGTAAATCATGTGAATTAATAGTTCATACATGTGACTCAATATTATAATCATGTCAAAAAAACCAATTACAGTATAGTACCTTCAACTATACCTCCATCTTTAATTTAGTCATGCAAGTATTATCAATCTTGCACCAACTCCCCTAATAGTACATGAATGTGAATCAATAGTACACACATGTGAACAAATAGTTATATGCATGTGAATTAATAGCAATTAATTGCTCATTTATCCGATTAATTACCCGATAACTTCCAAACATCAATTATTATCAAAATAAATGAGGATTACCACTAACACTAATAATTCCCACACAATGGAACTATTAATTTCATCTTTAATCAACACGAACTTTTTCATCATTAATATTATAATTCACAATATTTAAAAACCAGGTCGTTCCCAGGAAAGAGGGGGCTTTCCAATAAGGATTTCTCCCTATTGGCACGCAATTAGGTGACCAAACCTCTCCTTGACAGAACTTCTAGACATTGTCAATATTACTAATAATAATATGTATAACTTTGTCGTCTCAATTATTGATTTAATAATATATAAAATATTATACAGATATTACTGTGACATTAACTGAATCAATAATATGAAAGATATAATGCAACAAATACTGTAGCAATAATTGAGTATAACCGAGTGACTTCTCACGTAAGCATCAATAATCAATACCGTGTGCTACTATGCAACCACGCGTATTACTGTACTTTTACTACCGGGTAGTTCAACAGTTTAACGGTAAAACTTGCCATTATTTTTATAAAAAGATAATTATGTCGTTTTCTAACTAAGACAATACTTCCGTTGTGGGGTCCACCAATGATTGTGCCGTCGTACGAATATTCCCAGTTAAAATGAATATTCCCCGACCAATCGAATATTATATAACCACTTGCTTACTTTGCAAAATTTATAAATATTACCCACAACTATAACATTATATTATATCCACACCATAATATTCAAAAATATATTTTGAGAGAAATTAATCTTTATTCATAAAAGTTGGGGTTTTACATGAGTTCTAAATATCCACGCCCCAAAACAAAACTATCACATGGATTTGAGAAGAAACATGAATGCAAAACAATAACAACTTCTAAAAAAAACAAAACGAACAAATCAAAATTAAAAGGATTATCGCTGAAGGAGTACGGAATCCGTACCTGAAATCGATAATGCAATACCCAAATTTATATTCCAAATATACTTCTTAAATTCCGTCCGTTCGATCTAATAAAATAAATAAAATTTTATTACAAATTTTACCATTACTAACATAATATTATTTAATTTATTAGTAAGTAAATTTATAATTTTATCATTAAAATTACTAATTTATATACCAAATTTTCAATATAATTTATATAAAAAAATCATAGGTTGGTAATATAATATAAATAATATAATATATATACTATTAATAACATACCACATATACATATACTGCTTAACAGCTCACGAATTTGACAAATCAAAATATATATATATATATATATATCAGTCTAGTTCCATCTACCATTAGCTGAGTTTAATTTTTCATTAGTTTTCTTATAATATTTGGTTGGGATCAGGCCTTCTTGAATACAGTTTAAATCTGAACCTAATAAAGTACTGTTCTTCATTTGTTTTTTTTCTGTAAATGATTTACACAATTTGCCTTCATTTTCTTTCATTTGCAAATAAAAGTAAGCATGTTGTAACGACATTAAAACCCCAACTTATATTTTCATAACTATGTTCTTCTTGGTTAACAACTGTCAGTCTCCTTTTTCAAAATTACTCTTTTCCTCTTGTTAGGAAGTCACCTAACTTACTGTAGTCCACCTTTTTCGTGATTTACCCTTGTAAGTCTCTTGAGTGAGCAGTGTTGGGTTTTAGAACATGGGTATGCGTCTGCTTAAGGTAAGAGGGTATGTATTAAAGAACTATGAGTAATAATTAATTTTGATACTGGTAAAAGATGAATAGATTATTTTGATCTAACTCCTCAGCTAGTAACCAAATAACTTTGCCCCGATCCCCACATAGTTAACCAAGAAGAACATAGTTATGAAAATATAAGTCAAGCTTTACACAATTGGAACATACCTAGGGTTTCCCCTAAAGAAATTTATCAGTCAACCTTTTTAGATAATTTTAAAACAGATTATAATGTAAAAATAGTTGAAAAAGTTTATGCAATTAACAAAGAATACGAAAATTGTAGTCTTTTATCTCCTGATGTTATTAAAAAACATAGGAAAAAGGGTTATAATTTCATTCACATCGGACTTGTTCAAGTCACAGTTAAACCATTAAACATTAAAGGAATCAATTCAAGTATCTACCTCTGTCTTAGAGATGCTAGATTTTTGAATTATTATCCCAGTATGATTGGTGCTATGGAATCAAGTCTGCATAATGGACCTATCCATTTCAATTGCTTTCCTGATTTCATGATAAGCCTAAGTGATCAACATTTATTAAAAGCTTTGACATTAAACATTAAAACTGCTGGTGAAATTACTCATATGATTGAGGGTTCTCAGCCCATAGCTTTGATTTATAGGATCTATTATAAGACCATTAAGACAAATTTAAACGTCCATGCTCTTAATAAAAGTCCAAAAGATCAAACAATTTTAATCCAAAGTTCAACTAGTGATGCTAATATTCAAATCCCGAGAACCATCCTCTGGAAAGATATTAATCTACCTAGTCAATGGACTTTACCCAGTGAAATTCCTCAACAACCTGTAGTTAACAACCTGTTAAATATTGAAAATATTAAACAATTTTCTGATGGAACGGTCAAAATAAGTTTTGAACGTACTAGAAGACTAGTTATCATAGAAGATTTTACTAGCTCTTCAGCGCCTTCTATTCATACTAGAAGAGATACTGAAGTTCTTAGTAAACCTTTTGTTAGGGATATAAAGTTAAAAGGTATCCTTAATCAAGGTCAAGCTAGTCACCCCTGTTACACACAAAATGACCCAGTAAAAGATGAAGGATCTTCTTCTCCTACCCCTTCTGAATTTCCTACTCAGTCAGATTTCGAAATTCCTATTAACAACCAATTAAGAGTTATTAAAAAAGAATTCATATTAGATTGGGACAATCTTGTCAAAGATTTTAATTCCAAGTCTAATAGAGAAAAAAGACATTTATTTAGATCTAATCACTCAACAGAAAAAGAGCGCGATAAAATTGTTAATAGATGGAAACGATTTATTAACAATGAAAAGATAAACATTACTTTTTACGATTGGTATGATCAATATCAAGGTAAATGTAATGTCATAACTAAAACACAATGGACTAAAGAAGATAAATCTAAAGTTTCTTCTAGTAACTTCCCTCTTGAAACTGTCCTCCTCCCAGTTAGAAATACATCTGTTTTTGTCAGTCCTTTTAAGATTTCGGATGGTAATAAAGATGATAAAAAAATTATTGAACAATTAAATTTCAGTAACCAATATCTAGCAACTGTAGGTAAGCAGTTAGATAGAATTGAAGAAAAATTTGAACAAACCATTGTTAAAAAACCTGATTCAAAAATTGAACAACCTTTATTAAAATTATTTATGTTTAGTAATTAAATTGTGTAATTTATATGCGCC
Organism: Panax quinquefolius; assembly: GCA_020205615.1. Classification (NCBI taxonomy): domain Eukaryota; kingdom Viridiplantae; phylum Streptophyta; class Magnoliopsida; order Apiales; family Araliaceae; genus Panax; species Panax quinquefolius. The sequence goes on along the minus strand of CM035157.1, from coordinate 122,225,624 downwards.
ACTCTGTTCTTCTTACCATCATTTGCTTCTATCCCCAAATGGTATCAGAGCTAAGTTGTTTTTGTAAGACCCCAACTTATTATTAATGAAATTTAATTTTCTCTATTTATTATTTTGAAATAGTAAGGGTTGATTTAATTAATGTGGATAGTTAGGGGTAAGATACGCAAATATTTCAAAATAAGTAAGTGGTTATAAAATATTCATTGTTGTCGGGGAATATTCGTTTGGTCGTGGAATATTAAATCGCTTGTGGGGAATATTAAATGCGACAAATAGCGACTATGTGTGGGCCCCATGTAAAAGCGATTGGATGAAGAAAACGATAAATATAAGTTGTTTAAAAATAACGGCGATAGTTATTCACTCGTTAATCTTTGTTAAAATACTTCGGTGGTTAAGACACGCATAGCTGCGGTATTGCACCAATTATTGATTCTTACGTAGAAGGCACTACTCAATAATGGTTACAGATATTACTGCTTCGAAGATTTTATTTTATTGATTCAATAATTGCTTTGCATTGATATTTTATATTACTTGTTGTTTGAATAAATTGTCATTACACGGATTTTCTAATTATCGAGACAATAATTCATATTATCTGAATAATATTATTGGATAAAATTATTGGCAATGTCTAGAAAGTTACTGTCTAAGGAGAGGTTTGGTCACCTAATTGCATGCCATTAGTAAGGAGAAATCTTTATTGAAAGCCCCTCTTTCTGAACCGCACGGTTGTCAATATTGTGATTCTGTAATATTATTTGTGAATAATTAATTATTGATTCATATGATAAGAAAAATATTGATTTTATGTGGATATAGATGGAGAAAATTTTAATGTGACAATTGTTGAAAATTGAAATTTTATCTTTTTCTGATAATTCATTTAAATATATTATTATATTTTAATAATATAATAATGGTGATATTTTTACAACGAATGTAGGATATATGAGTATACGAGGAGGAAGAGTATTTTTGTTGCAATAAATGTTTAAAACATGTTAAACATGTCTCATGGACCCCATTTATTATTTGAAATTTGATTATAGCACTTTGTAAAATCGCCTGTTTGTGGATTTTGGTCAATTTTTGTTTGGAATTTAGAAAAACTTTCTTCTGCAAAGTTGTAGAGAATTGAATTTCCTATATAAAGCCACGAGATTCGAATTTTCTGGCAAAAGGGCTATTTATTATGAATTATTGAAGCTCCGAAGCTCCGAAATAATTGATTTTTGGAAGTTTAAAATATTTTAGTTAGAAAAACGTTTTTGTTATTTGTAGGCATGTGTTAAGAGTTGGAAATCAGCTTGGTATGAATACGTGAAAATTTTTATATATATATTAATATTTTATTAAATTTTACGCTTTGGTGTTCTAAGAAATTTCCTATAAATAGGGTGCTTAGGTTAGAATTGAAAATCACACCGAAATCAAGTTTTCTCTCTATATTATCGAGCGTATTCTTGTAAGTATTTTGAGTATACTTTGAGTATTGCTATACTGATGCAAGTTCAAGTTATAGTCAATATCCTGGTGTTTCAACTAAAGTCTTGTCTTTGTGAGGTAAGGGATATTATTTTTTTCAGAATGATATTATTTCTTCAATATCATTATGTTGAAATATTGATCTGAAATTTTTATCAAATTTGGAATTTTGGTGTCGAGTTACTATTCATGTATACTCGGCCTTTATTCACGATATCGACACTTATTCACGAATCGACACTATTCATCGAAAAATAAAAATTTTCTTTTCATCCAAAATATTTATTCGGATACTAGCTTTGATTGTATCCATGTTTTGATCATTCTTGAATTTTACACCACTTTGATTATTTTTGAGGTATTTTTGGGCGTGGATAAAACAAAGTACTAATTCTTAATCCTTAATCCTTGTCATTTTGTTTCACCGGATTTGTTTCTTTAAAAATATTTTTCATCATCTTCAGTCTTAAATGATGATATTATGGAATATCTTTGGCCTGTAGTGTAAAGATGAATGATTTCTGAAGAATATCATTGGCCCATAGTGCAAAGATGAACAGTGTTTAGATGAACATGACCCGGTCGATGAATATCTTTGGCTGTTGTAGTGCAAAGATGAATATGTGATTCCGGATATATATTGATTGATGTTACAGGATAAAAGATAGATGATGAACTTTTAAATTCATACATAGAAGATAGTAGTTTGCATTCTCTACTTAACTCTTCTAATGAATTATTATTTCATTGCGAATATTGATTTAAAATTTGTTGTCTATTGTATTCTATTAGATTTTTTCCCTGTTGAAGACTAACGGTAATTTGTTGTATATTATCTTAGTCATAATATTCTTTATTGGGCTAGTTGAGCTCACCCTTTTCCTTTTTGTTCCATTTTTCTCAAGAGGCGAGAATATAGCGAGTACGAGTCGGGGTATAGAATGAAGGTTCTAGAGAGAGTTGTTTAGAAGTCCTCACCATTTTTGTAAAATAATGTATCAATAAATGTGATGAGGATTTATTTGAGTATAGATATTGTCTAGAAGATAATATTTGTATTCAAACTCACAGTTTTACTGTTGTAATAATAAAGTTGTAGTTGTTTTTGTACCATGTATTGACAACTCAGAATGGGTGATGTATACCTATTTTGGGGGCGTCACAGTTTTTGTTCTAGTTCTGTAAGATCTTAGTAATCGTTTGTCAGTCTCCTTTTTTAAAATTACTCTTTTCCTCTTATTCGGAAGTCACCTAACTTACTGTAGTCCACCTTGTTCGTGTTTTACCATTGTAAGTTTCTTGAGTGAGTAGTGTTGGGTTTTAGAACATGGGTATGTGTTTGCTTAAGGTAAGAGGGTATGTATGAAAGAACTATGAGTAAAAATTAATTTTGAAACTGGTAAAAGATGAATAGATTATTTCAATCTAACTCCTCAGCTAGTAACCGGTTAACTTTGCCCCCGGTCCCTGACATAGTTAACCAAGAAGAACATAGTTATGAAAATATAAGTCAAGCTTTACACAATTGGAATATACCTCGGGTTTCACCTAGAGAAATTTATCAGTAAACCTTTTTAGATAATTTTAAAACAGATTATAATGGAAAAACAGTTGAAAAAGTTTATGCAATTAACAAAGAATACGAAAATTGTAGTATTTTATATCCTGATGTTAATAAAAAAACATAGGAAAAGGGTTATAATTTCATTCACATCGGACTTGTTCAAGTCGCAGTTAAACCATTAAACATTAAAGGAATCAATTCAAGTATCTACCTCTGTCTTAGAGATGCTAGATTTTTGAATTATTATCCCAGTATGATTGGTGCTATGGAATCAAGTATGCATAATGGACCTATCCATTTCAATTGCTTTCCTGATTTCACGTTAAGCCTAAGTGATCAACATTTATTAAAAGCTTTGACATTAAACATTAAAACTACTGGTGAAATTACTCATATGATTGAGGGTTCTCAGCCCATAGCTTTGATTTATAGGATCTATTATAAGACCATATATGAAGATAAATTTAAACGTCCATGCTCTTAATAAAAGTCCAAAAGATCAAACAATTTTAATACAAAGTTCAACTAGTGATGCTAATATTCAAATCCTGAGAACCATCCTCTGGAAAGATATTAAGCTACCTAGTCAATGGACTTTACCCAGTGAAATTCCTCAACAACCTGTAGTTAACAACCAATTAAGAGTTATTAAAAAAGAATTCATATTAGATTGGGATAATCTTGTCAAAGATTTTAATTCCAAGTCTAATAGAGAAAAAAGACATTTATTTAGATCTAATCATTCAACAGAAAAAGAGCGAGATAAAATTGTTAATAGATAGAAACAATTTATTAACAATGAAAAGATAAACATTACTTTTTACGATTGGTATGATCAATATCAAGGTAAATGTAATGTCATAACTAAAACACAATGGACTAAAGAAGATAAATCTAAAGTTTCTTCTAGTCACCCCTCCTCTTGAAACTGTCCTCCTCCCAGTTAGAAATACATCTGTTGTTGCCAGTCCTTTTAAGATTTCAGATGGTAATAAAGATGATAAAAAAATTATTGAAAAATTAAATTTCAATAACCAATATCTAGCAACTGTAGGTAAGCAACTAGATATAATTGAAGAAAAATTTAAAGAAACCATTGTTAAAAAACCTGATTCAAAAATTGAACAACCTTTATTAAAATTACCAGAAAATAGGAGTAAATTAGGTTTACCTAATAAAGATTGTGAGCTAACTCGAGCGATTGCCAAGCTGTTTAAAAAATTAAAAACTGAACCTGAGTCAAGTGGTACTATAGCTATCATTGATCAAGTTGAAACTGACAATGAATGCATTAGCCAGTCAGACCATTCTGATTCTATTTCGGTCTCAGATTTTAATGACCAGTTAAATAAATTAACAACAAAAAACACTAGTATAACCAGAAATTGGTACTCTAGACCTACTCCTCCAGATCTACAGTTCGAAGAGAGAAATCTAGATAAATAGTTCTCTGTGTCATCCAATAAAATTTATGAATGGAATATTGATGGTTTTAGTGAACAAGAAATATTAAATAAGTTAAATCACATGTCTATGGTAGCTAATAGCTATATAACTAAATTCAAAAATCTGACTCAGCCAGACATTGTTGAGTTAATAGCTAGTGAATTTACAGGTATTCTTAGATCTTGGTGGGAAAAACATCTCACAGAAGATACTAGGTTATCTATAATTCATGTTATCCAGTTAGACGATGATGGCAACCCCATCTTTGATGAAGATGTTGGTGTTGGTCCGCCTGATGGAGTCAATACTCTAATATTTATCATAATTAAACATTTTGTTGGCACTCCCAGTAATATCACTGAGAGAATTCATGATCAACTAAGTAATCTTACTTGTCCCACTCTAAGTGATTTTAGATGGTACAAAGATGTTTTTACTTCTTGAGTTATGATGTGAAATGATAAACAATAAATCATTCTGGAAAGAAAAATTCATCAATGGTTTACCTTCATTATTTTCACATAAAGTTCATTATTCAGGGTATATCGATTATGATAACCTAACTTATGGTGACATAATCAGTTATATTCAAAAAATTGGATTAAAAATGTGTATTGATTTTAAATTAGCTAAACAAGCTAGTAAAGATAAGAAAAAAGCCAAGTATGAGTTAGGAACATTCTGTGGACAATATGGTTTACCTCTTGTTGCTCCATCTAGAAGGAAGCACTTGCATAACCATATTGATCACCATAAGAGTCACCGACGTCATAAAGAAAAACGGAGTCACAAAAATCAAGATGAGTATTATAATAAACCCAAATCAACGAATAAGAAATAAAATAAAAGATCATCTAAAAAATTTGATAAAAGTAAAATTGTTTGCCACAATTGAGGGCAGAAAGAGCACTATAAAAATGAGTGCAAAATAAAGAAAACATTATCTCAGTTAAACATTTCTTGTGAAGATACTGAACAACTATTAGAATTAATGAGGATAGAGAACAACATCAGTAATGATGAAGGTTCTGATATTCCTTATTCCTCTAATAACAGTACTAGTAACCATGAAACAGGTAGTGACAATGACGAAGTCACTATTTGTGTTAATAATTGCAATGAAAAATATTGCAATAAAAGATTAAATGTAATTACCATAGAGGATGAAGAAAGTTCTTTGTTAATTGATTTAATTAGTAAGATTTCTGATCCTGAGTTAAAAAATCTCAATATACTAAGAAATTAAAAGATTTGCTAACTAAAGATAATAGAGTTAAGGACAAGATTATTAAAGCTAAAGATAAACCAGTATTTAGTCTTAATAAAACTCTTGAGAGATTTAAAACTCCAATTAAAGAAGTTACCCTTCCAGAATTAAATCAAGAAGTTAATAAATTAAAAAGGGAAATTTCTAACTTGAAATTAGAAGTCTCTAATTTAAGAAAAGAGTTTGATGACAAAAAATCCGGTCTTCAAGTTCATGATTCCTCCTCTAGTGATGAAGATCACGATGAGCCTGAGTCATCTGGAACAAAAGAAGAACCTAATCTCTTTGTCCAAGGTCTTTCTCTTAAACAAATTAAAGATATTACCATTCAGAAATGGTATATCTCCATTACCTTGGTTGTCGATAAAACCTTTTCCATACAGCTTCCTACCTTGGTTGACACTGGTGCAGATTTAAACTGTATTCAAGAAGGTCTGATCCCAACCAAATATTATAAGAAAACTAATGAAAAATTAAACTCAGCTAATGGTAGTCAAATGGAGATAAAATATAAGCCGCCTATGGTTCATATCTGTCAAGATAATGTGTTTTAAAACATCATTTGTTTTAATCCGCAATCTTACTGATAAGATCATCTTAGGGTTACCATTTATATATTTATTATACCCTTTTACTACTAGTAATGAAGGTTTAAGTTCTAAACATTTAGGAAAAAGAATAACATTTAAATTCCTTATTAAACCTAAAGAAAGAGATTTAAAATTTATTCAAGAAGAATCTATTTCCAAATCATTAAATTTATTAAATTGTAAATTCACCCATTTGAATTTCCTGAAAGAAGAAATTATGTACAAACGTGTTGAAGAACAACTTCAGAATAAAGAGGTTTATGAAAAGATTGAAGAATTAAGAACCTATTTAAAGGACAAGTTGTTCTGATTCTCCTAATGCCTTTTGGCATCGGAAGAAGCATGTTGTAAGGCTCCCTTATGCTAAGGAATTCAAAGAGAACCTGATTCCTACTAAGGCCAGGCCAATACAAATGAACGATGAGCAAATGGAGTTATGTAAAAAGGAAATTAACGATCTTCTTAGTAAAGGATTAATTAAACATAGTAAATCCCCTTGGTCATGTCCCGCCTTTTATGTTAATAACGAAGCAGAAAAGGAGGGAGGTGTGCCTCGTCTAGTTATTAATTACAAGCCATTAAACAAGGTCTTAGAATGGATTTGGTACCCTTTACCTAATAAGGATGACCTCATTAATCGGTTAAGTAATGCCACCATCTTCAGTAAATTTGACCTTAAGTCTAGCTTTTGGCAAGTCACCATTCACCCTGATGATAGGTACAAAACAGCCTTCACCACCCCATTTGGCCATTATGAATGGAATGTTCTGGCATTTGTCCTAAAAAATGCTCCAAGTTAATTTCAGAATATCCTCAATGACATTTTGAACCCTTTCAGTCATTTTATTGTTGTCTATATTGATGATATTCTCATTTTTCCAATTCCATTGAAGAACACACAAAACACTTGAAATCATTCTTCAAAACAGTTAAAGATAATGGACTTGTCCTTTCACCTTCCAAATGCAGCTTATTTCAAGCTAAAGTTCGGTTTCTTGGTTTAAATATTTATCGCGGACTCATACAGCTTATTGACAGAGCTATTCAATTTACTGACAGATTCCCAGATAAAATTACCAATAAAACCCAACTACAAAGGTTTTTAGTCTCGCTCAATTATATTGGCAAGTTCTATAAATACCTAAGCAAGATTTGCAAACCTCTCTTTCAGCGTTTGCAAGACAATCATCCCCCTTGGACTGACATTCATACTTCTGTCGTCCAACAAGTTATATATGACGCCCCCAAAATAGGTCCATTCCATCCAACCCATTCTGAGTCGCCAAATACATGGTACAGAAATAACTACAACTTTATTATTATAACATATAAACTGTGAGTTTAAATACAGATATTGTCATCTAGATAATATCCACACGCAAATAAATCCCCATCATAATTATTGATACATTATTTTACAAAAATGTTGAGGACTACTAAACAACTATCTCTAGAACCTTCATTCCATACCCCGACTAGTACTCGCTACATTCTCGCCTCCTGAGAAGAAAAATGGAACAACAAGGAAAAGGGTGAGCTCAACTAGCCCAGTAAAGAATATTATGACTAAGATAATATACAACAAATTATCATTAGTCTTCAACAGGAAAAAAAATCTAATAGAATACAATAGACAACAAATTTTAAATCAATATTCGCAATGAAATAATAATTCATTAGAAGAGTTAAGTAGAGAATGCAAACTACTATCTTATATATATGAATTTAAAAGTTCATCGTCGATATTTTATCCTCGTAACATCAATCAATATATATCTCGAATCAAATATTCATCTTTGCACTACATGTGCCAAAAGATATTCATCACCGTCATGTTCATCTAAACACTGCTCATCTTTGCACTACGGCCAAAAGATATTCTTCAAAATCATTCATCTTTTGCACCACTACAGCCAAAGATATTCCATAATATCATCATTTAAGATCAAGATGATGAAAATATTTTTAAAGAAACGAATCCAAAGAAAACAAAATGACAAGGATTAAGGATTAAGGATTCGTACTTTGTTTTATCCACATCCAAAAATACCTCAAAAATAATCACAAAGGTGTAAAATTCAAGAATGATCAAAACATGGATACCATCAAAGCTAGTATCCGAATAGATATTTTGGACAAAAAAGAAGAAATTTTATTTTTCTAGTGATTGAATAGTGTCAGATATCGTGAATAGTCTTGCATACATGAATAGTAACTCCAACACCAAAAGATAGAAATTCCACAAAAAAACATCTTCACGCTTCATGAATAGTACTCGTGAATAAGAACTCGTGAATAGTAACTCATGAATAGTAACTCGTGAATAGTAACTCATGAATAGTAACCCCGACATGAAAAAAGTTCCAAATTTGATAAAAGTTCCAACCAATATTTCAAAGATAATGATATTGAAGAAATAATATCATTTGAGAAGAAAATAACATCCCTTACCTCGAAAGACAAGACTTCTAGTTGAAACCTGGATATAGGCTATGACTTGAACTTGCACCATATAGCAATACTCAAAGTATACTCAAAATACTCACAAGAATACGCCGATAATATAGAGAGAGAAAATTTGATTTTGGTGTGATTTTCAATTCTAACCTAAGCACCCTATTTATAGGAAAATGCTTAGAACATCAAAGCGTAAAATTTAATATAATATTAATATAATTATACAAATTTTCCTTAGCCCACCTTTTGGTCAAAACACCAGCCACACATGTTAATGATGTCCAAAAAATACAAAAAACGCTTTTTCTTAACAAAAATAATTTAAACTCCAAAAATCAATTCACACCCGATATATCAAAACTTCAATAATTCATAATAAATAGCCCTTTTATCGTAAAATTCAATCTCGAGTTTTTATAGGAAATTCAATTCTCTACAACTTTGCGTAAGAAAGTTTTTCCAAATTCCAAACAGAAAATTGAATCAAAATCCACAAACTGACGATTTTACAGGCTATAATCAAACTTCATCAAGAAATGGGGTCCACCAACACACAAAACATGTGTTAATCATTTAATGAAACAAGAATACTCTTCCTCCTCATATACTCATATATTCCACATTCATTATAAAAATATCACTTAATTAATATATTATTAAAATAATATATTTAAATGAATTATTTTATCGTAAAATGATAAAATATTAATTTTCAACAATTGTCATTTTAAAAATTTTCTCCATCTATATCCACATAAAATCAATATTTTCCTCATCATATAAATCAATAATTAATTATTCACAAATAATATTACGAATCATAATATCGACAACTGCACGAGCCTCCCGTGAAAGAGGGGCTTTCAATAAGAATTTCTTACTCTTCGGGCGCGCAATTAGGTGACCAAACCTCTCCTTAGATGAACTTTCTAGACATTGCCAATAATGTTATCTAATAATATTATTCGTATAATATGAATTATTGCTTCGATAATAAAAAAATACTCATGTAATGACAATTATTGAAACAACAACAATATAAAATATCAACGCAACAATTATTGAATCAATAAAATAAAATACTAAACAAGAATAATCGTAATAATTATTGAGTAGTGTCTTCTTACGTAAGAATCAATAATTGGTGCAATACCGCAAAGCTTCTTGTTCAACAACGCCAGATTAGTGTGTTTTAACCACCGGGTATTCCAACAAGATAATTGGTAAATAACTACGCCGTTATTTATAAACAACTTATATTTTTCGCTTACTTCATCCAATCGCTTTTAGTTATGGGGCCCACAAAAGATCAAGGCAGTCGCATTTAATATTCCCCGACAAAGATTTAATATTCCACGACCAAAACGAATATTCCCCGAATAATAATGAATATTTTATCACCACTTGCTTATTTAAAATATTTATGCATTTTACCCATAACTAACCACATTAATCAAATCCACCTTTACTATTTCAAAATAATAAATAAAGGAAATTCCTTTTTATTTAAAAATTTGGGGTCTTACAACCTCCCTCCTTATGAAATTTCGTCCTCGAAATTGACGTCACGATTTGGTGTTTCGAAAAGATGAGAATACCTCGCTTTCATTTCCGTTTCCAACTCCCAGGTCATTTCCTCAATAGCATGGTTTCTCCACAAAACTTTAACTTGTGGTATAACCTCGGTACATAGGACATGTTCTTTCCTCTACAAGATCTTGACAGGTACCTCCTCGTACGTTAAGTCTTCGGCTATCTCATCCGGTTCTAACTCAATGACGTAGTTCGGGTCGTCCACATATTTATGTAACATCGATACGTGAAAAACGTTATGAACACGCGTTATACTTGGCGGTAAAACGAGTCTATAGGCCACAGTTTCTATTCGATCGAGAATTTCAAATGGATTAATAAATCGAAGGTTTGAGCTTTCCTCACCTCACCGATTCTTGCTTTTGAAATAACAACTTCTTGCACCTCCTTCTTCAAATTCATCAGCTCCGGTGTGTAGCTTGAACAGCTTTAACTTTATCGATTAAAGTTGATTATACTCGTATATCATCACGTGGGTACCTAGAGTTTTCATCTCCATCTCTATTATTTGTAAATTATACGAAATTAGTCTTTGACAATATCGTACTCGTACTTGTATACGATCTTCTACTCAACACATCAGCTACCACGTTCGCTTTTCCAAGATGGCATGGTCAGAACATGTGCTGAAATGAGTCTCCTCTTGAGTTCTTCGAAGCTCTTCCCACATTCCTTGCTCCATTCAAATTTTGTATCTCTACGAGTCAGCTGCGTTAATGGAATAGCGATTCGATAATATCCTTCAACGAATCTCCGATAATAACCAACTAAGCCTAGAAAGCTACGTATTTCGATTACCGACTTAGGTTGTTCTCAATCGTGACTCATATCCCAACCTTGGATAAGCGTTACAATGACACCTATCGCTTACTATCGCATCTAATATGGTGTCCCCTACGAGAAGTCCGGCTTCGGTGCATTCCACAAAGGAAGTCACCAGATAAAGGCTCAGGTACCAAATTCTATAGTTGAATTTTTAACTCCTGAAGTTCAATAGGAGCCATTCGATATGAGATTTTAGAAATGAGTTTTGTACCGGGTTCAAAGTCGATACAATATTTAATATCAGGTTTTGGGAGTAAACCAAGAAATTCTTCAGGAAATACGTCAGGAAAAATTAATAACAACAGGAATATTATTCAAATCTAACGTGTCTTTATTCAAATCCATAACATGGACTAAGAAAATTTGACATCCGTAATAAACGAATGACTTCATAGCTTGATATGAAAATGTTTGACTACAATGGTTTGATTGCTTGAATTCAAATAACAGGTTGCTTAGGAATATGAAAACTAACAACCTTACAAAAGCAATCAATTTGGCATGATGAGTAGTTAACCTTAAAATCACATCAAAAGCAAATATCTCTATAGAAATAAGGTTAACAGGTAATGTGATAGTGCCAACCTGAATCAAGCAAGATTTTTAAACAACGGATGTAATGAAAGTTTCTCCTAACGGAGTCTCCATAAATAGGTTAAAGTCTAATTTCTCCGTAGTCAAGTTCAAACGTTGAGCGCAAGAAAGAGAGATAAAGAATGGGTAGAACCGGTGATCTAGTAAGGTATAAACTTCGCAAGAATTTATAATTAACTAACCCGCGTTAACTTCGTTCGGGTTCCTCGTATTTTGACCTGGCACGCGACAAACGCTCTTCCAGAACCGCTTGACTTTGACTTTTCTCAGATCCGCCTCTGTGCCAACGTCCCAATGGACTTGATTTCGCTATAGGACAAAATCGAGCTATGTGACCATCTTTTCCATAACTAAAACATACCTTGGAAGGCTTTGAACAGTTTGACCTTATATGTCCTCCTCCTCTCCGCATCTCAGCATCTAACCGGCGATCGTTCTCTTCCCCTAGAATTTGTTCTTTGATGTTGATCTTTCACGCCGATCCTTCCGCCATCGTTAAATCTTCTTTTTTAGATTGGACATCTCTTTCCATAATATCAACGCGTCGTATGCGTTTTTACCCATGCATCACTCATTCTCACTGCTTCGCTTATTTCTTCTTTCATTTCGATTCCAACTTTATCATCTTATACTCGCCAAAGAGTGCTTCGCTCAAGCATCACATATCGGGTAACATAAGCTTGAATCGTTGCATCCTTTTGCTCCACGCATTTTCGCAATTCTTCACTGCTCTTCTAATTCATGAATATAATTTTGCAATTCTACATTTTGATCATAAAATACCTCTAATAAACTCTCTTCGTGTACCTCTTCTTCCTCTTCTTCCTCACTCTCAAGCTTGTTACCTCTCGCGACTATCTCTAAAAGTGCAACTATCAATTCTTCACTCAAAGACATGGATATCTCTAATTCCTTCTTCACCGACATCACATTATCCTCGGTTGGCGATTAGAGGTGTCTCCACGATCTCATTCACTCCATTGTTAACGTTCTCAAAGCAGACCATTCTTAAAAACTATCATAAAACAAGGGTTAATTAAATAAATTAACAAATCACATAATACCCCTATATTATGACCAACAACCAACAAATAAGCTTAGGTAGGACACACTAGCGAAGGATTTACTCGCCTCCTCTCTCTAGTTCTATTCCCCGATCTCCGCCAGAGATCATATCCCTAAGCGATACCAACCGTGGCGCCCCCCAAATAGGTCCATTCCATCCAACCCATTCTCGAGTCGCCAAATACATGGTACGTAAATAACTACAACTTTATTATTACAACATATAAACTGTGAGTTTAAATACGATATTGTCATCTAGATAATATCCACACGCAAATAAATCCCCATCATAATTATTGATACATTATTTTACAAAATGGTGAGGACTACTAAACAACTATCTCTAGAACCTTCATTCCATACCCACGACTAGTACTACATACATTCTCGCCTCCCGAGAAGAAAAATGGAACAACAAGGAAAATGGTGAGCTCAACTAGCCCAAGAAAAGAATATTATGACTAAGATAATATACAACAAATTATCGTTAGTCTTCAACAGGAAAAAAATCTAATAGAATACAATAGACAACAAATTTTAAATCAATATTCGCAATGAAATAATAATTCATTAGAAGAGTTAAGTAGAGAATGCAAACTACTATCTTATATATATGAATTTAAAAGTTCATCGTCGATATTTTATCCTCGTAACATCAATCAATATATATCTCGAATCAAATATTCATCTTTGCACTACAGGCCAAAGATATTCATCACCGATTAATCATGTTCATCTAAACACTGCTCATCTTTTGCACTACGGGCCAAAGATATTCTTCGAAAATCATTCATCTTTGCACTACAGCCAAAGATATTCCATAATATCATCATTTAAGACCGAAGATGATGAAAAATATTTTTAAAGAAACGAATCCAAAGAAACAAAATGACAAGGATTAAGGATTAAGGATTCGTACTTTGTTTTATCCACATCCAAAATACCTCAAAAATAATCACGGTGGTGTAAAATTCAAGAATGATCAAAACATGGATACAATCAAAGCTAGTATCCGAATAGATATTTTGGACAAAAGAAGAAATTTTATTTTTCTATTGAATAGATTCGTGAATATCGTGAATAGTGAATACTGCGTGAATAATAAATAGTAACAGACTCCAAAAGATAGAAATTCCACAAAAATATCTTCACACTTCATGAATAGTACTCGTGAATAAGAACTTCGTGAATAGTAACTCATGAATAATAACTCGTGAATAGTAACTCATGAATAGTAACCCCGACATGAAAAAGTTCCAAATTTGATAAAAAGTTCCAACCAATATTTCAGCATAATGATATTGAAGAAATAATATCATTTGAGAAGAAAATAACATCCCTTACCTCGAAAGACAAGACTTTCTAGTTGAAACACCTGATATAAAGTATGACTTGAACTTGCAATCAGATATAGCAATACTCAAAGTATACTCAAAATACTCACCAGAATACGCTCGATAATATAGAGAGAAAACTTCAGCTTACGGTGTGATTTTCAATTCTAACCCAAGCACCCTATTTATAGGAAAATGCTTAGAACACCAAAAAAGCGAAAATTTAATATAATATTAATATAATTATACAAATTTTCCTTAGCCCACCTTTTGGTCAAAACACCAGCCACACATGTTAATGATGTCCAAAAAATACAAAAAACGTTTTTCTTAACAAAAATAATTTAAACTCCAAAAATCAATTCACACTCGATATACCGAAACTTCAATAATTCATAATAAATAGCCCTTTTATCAGAAAATTCGAATCTCGCGAGTTTTTATAGGAAATTCAATTCTCTACAACTTTGTAGAAGAAAGTTTTTCCAAATTCCAAACAAAAATTGACCGAAATCCATAAACGGACGATTTTACAGGCTATAATCAAATTTCAGTCAAGAAATGGGGTCCACCGACACACAAAACATGTGTTAATCATTTAATGAAACAAGAATACTCTTCCTCCTCATATACTCATATATCCCACATTCATTATAAAAATATCACCGTTAATATATTATTAAAATAATATATTTAAATGAATTATTTTATCAGAAAATGATAAAATATTAATTTTCAACAATTGTCATTTTAAAATTTTTCTCCATCTATATCCACATAAAATCAATATTTTCCTCATCATATAAATCAATAATTAATTATTCACAAATAATATTACGTAATCACAATATTGACAACCAAAGTGCGCCCTCAGAAAGAGGGGGCTTTCCAATAAGAATTTCTTCTTCTTGGCGCAATTAAATTAGGTGACCAAACCTCTCCTTAGATGTAACTTTCTAGACATTGCCAATAATGTTATCTAATAATATTATTCAGATAATATGAATTATTGCTTCGATAATAAAAAAATATCGTGTAATGACAATTATTGAAACAACAACAATATAAAATATCAACGCAACAATTATTGAATCAATAAAATAAAATATTAAATAAGAATTACCGTAAATAATTATTGAGTAGTGTCTTCTTACGTAAGAATCAATAATTGGTGCAATACTGCGTGCTACTGCTCAACAACGCCAGTATTAGTGTGTTTTAACCACCTAAGGGTATTCCAACAAAGATAAATCAGTAATAACTACGCCGTTATTTATAAATAACTTATATTTGTCGCTTACTTCATCCAATCGCTTTCCGCATGGGGCCCACAAAAGATCAAGGCTAAAGTATTTAATATTCCCAAACGAGATTTAATATTCCACGACCAAACAAATATTCCCGAATAATAATGAATATTTTATCACCACTTGCTTATTTAAAATATTTGCGCATTTTACCCATAACTAACCACATTAATCAAATCAACCCTTACTATTTCAAAATAATAAATAAAGGAAATTCCTTTTTATTTAAAAAATTTCGGGGTCTTACATTATATGTCAAGGCATTGCCCTACATTGGTATTTCCAATGATTCAGCCTTTAAAATTATTGAAACTGATGCCTCAGATATTGGATTCGGAGGTATTCTCAAGCAAAAGTTAACTCTCACTTCTCTAGGACAAATTGTCTGTTTTCATTCCGGTGCATGGAATAGTACACAGTTAAATTACAGTACTAATAAAAAAGAAATACTTTCTTTAGTATTATGTATAAACAAATTTCAAAGTGACATACAAAATCTAAAGTTTTTGGTTCGCATTGACTACAAATCAGTAAAATATGTTTTAGAAAAAGATGTTGAGAACATAGCCTCTAAACATTCATTTGCTAGATGGCAAGCCTTACTGAGCATTTTTGATTGTGAGATTGAATATATCAAAGGTTGTAACAATTCCATTCCTGATTTTCTTACTAAAATTTATTAAATACAGTCTGGTTAAATTATTCATTATGAGTATTCGAGAACATCTTCCTCTCGTGGTAATTAAAGGTCGTCCCTCTTGGCCCAAGTAATTAACCAAAAGGAACTTTGGTTCCTCGTCTAGTTAACCCAGTTTATCAAACCACTAACAAATTTACTAGTCATGGAACAATTCCCAAGCCGTACATTTCAGCCTTAGCTAGTGACCCAGTCCCAGTTGACCCTTTTTCTATTCAGTCAAAAGCTTCCGTGTCAAATCCCAGTCATACTCCTTCCAAGTATATGCTTAGATGGACCAATCACCTATTTCATATTGAACCCCATATGAAACCTAAAGATAACCCAGTCAAATTGGCCGCCCAGTTCTTTCCTTCTGGATGGCTTAGTCATTTTTACAACCACAGTAAACACAATCCAAAGTATGATGGCTTCCCTGTCATTCTTTAATTTGTTAGTAAATATAAGATTCCTTGGATTCTTAAATGGCAATATGACATTAAAACCCCAACTAAAATGCTTAATCCTCATGGTCAAGATTTCAATTTGGTGGTAGCTTGTACCACAGTTGATCCATTTCCCCTTCTCTCCCGACAATTCTTCATCAAATGGTGGGATAAGTTTGATGTTAATAGGATTGTTGGTCAAGTTCAGCTAGAATTTCCCACTATTCCTCTTAAGGTTCTTTCAGTTTCATCCAAGGAGCCTTCCAGTCAAACAAAAGAGTCAAAACCCAAAGAGTCTAGATTTAGTCCAACTGGTTTGTCTTGTTCTCGTGACATCTCTGATTTCAAGAACTGTTCCAGTAAAGAATTAAAATTAATTGCTCAACCCCTTCAGATACCATTTAGGGACGGAAGCAAATGAAGGTAAGAAGAACAGAGTGGCGCATATAAATTACACAATTTAATTACCAAACATAAATAATTTTATTGATAACTGAAAATATTTAAAAAACTGATAACTGAAATGACTTACAAATTTTACTCAGAACATTGAGAAGAGTAGAAGAAGGGGTTAAGAGGGGTTAATAGCGGTAGAGGCTAAACATTCGTCTGAGAAGGAGCTCAGAGTCTTTCAAAGTCTGCCTCAATAACTATGTCCACTTCCCTTTTATAGAATAAGGAAAGAACTATTACAAAGTTACTATTACAAAAGTAAATGATTTACAAACAAGATTTACTATTGATGAACAGTGAAACAGTGATGGCTTTTTTACTATTTATGAACGCGTCTGGCAACTTTTGATGAAGTGGCAAAAATTTTGACTTGAAGAATGCTTTTGGTGGAAAAGCAGGAATATACTCAAGTGGTAGAGGACTGTTTTCGGCTGAAGAGCATCTTTGAGCTGACTGGCTGAAGGAGCAGGTGTATGTGACTGAAATGAGATGTCAGGAAAATGGATCATGAGCATCTTGTAAATCGATGGTGCTGTATGGGTCATCATAATAACCATATTGACTAGGAGAAGCATTCTTTGAAGAAGATGAAAAACCTGCAGTGGCTTCTTCATGTAATTCATCAATTTTTTTATTTAATTCTTGAGCAATTAATTTAAATTCTTTACTGGAAAAGTTCTTGAAATCAGAGATGTCACGAGAACAAGACGAACCAGTAGGACTGACTCTAGATTTTTTGGATTTTGACTCTTTTATTTGACTGGAAGGCTCTTTGGATGAAACTGAAAGAACCTTAGGAGGAATAGGGGAAATTCTAGCTGAACTTGACCAACAATCCTATTAGCATCAAACTTATCCCACCATTTGATGAAGAATTGTCGGGAGAGAAGGGGAAATGGATCAACTGTGGTACAAGCTACCACCAAATCGAAATTATAACCATGAGGATCGGTTACTTTAGTTGGGGTTTTAATGTCATATTGCCATTTAAGAATCCAAGGAATCTTATATTTACTAACAAATTAAAGAATGACAGGGAAGCCATCATACTTTGGATTGTGTTTACTGTGGTTGCAAAAATGACTAAGTTGAACTTTCAAAAGTTCAGGAAGGAGGTCATAAGTGGAACCAAACCTTGTCCACCAGTGAGAGAACCAATAAGGGAACTGGCTTTTGAACTTATGATCGAACTGAAAAAACCATGAATGACTATTTGACTCATTTTGGAATAGGAAAACTCTATACTAGGCTTCCATATAATCATAATAACAATAAGAGTTATTTTGATTTGAAAGCTGCGTAAGATCAGAAGGATGTTTTCTCCAATCAGACATTAGAATGAACTGTTTAATATATAATGAATGATAAAGTACTTTGGTTTTATCATTATTAGTATAAATGGGTTTAATAAAGATTGACTCAGTTTCAACAAGGATATCCTTATAATACACAAGGGATTTATAAGAGGCAAGGGGCTGGAAATGCCATCTAGAAGGAAAGAACTGGGCGGCCAATTTGACTGGGTCATCTTTAGTTTTCATATGGGGTTCAATATGAAATAGGTGATTGGTCCATCTAAGTATATACTCGGAAGTAGGATGACTGGGATTTGAAACGGAAGCTTTTGACTGAATGAAAAAAGGGTCAACTGGGACTGGGTCACTAGTTAAGGCTGAACTGTACGGCTTGGGAATTGTTCCAAGACTGGTAAATTTGTTAGTGGTTTGATAAACTGGGTTAACTAGATGAGGAACCAAAGTTCCTTTTGGTTGATTACTTGGGCCAGTAAGACGACCCGGACCACGAGAGGAAGATGTTCCTCGAATACTCATAATGACCGAACGGTACCTATATTAATAAATTCCCGAGTAAGAAAATCAGGAATGGAATTGTTACTACCTTTGATATATTCAATCTCAAAATCAAAAATGCTCAGTAAGGCTTGCCATCTAGCAAAGGAATGTTTAGAGGCTATGTTCTCAACATCTTTTTCTAAAACATATTTTGCTGATTTTCAGTCAATACGAACCAAAACTTTTGATTTAGTAAGTCACTTTGAAATTTATTTATACATAATACTAAAGAAATTATTTCTTTTTTAATAGTACTGTAATTTAACTGTGTACTATTCCATGCACCGGAATGAAAACGGATAATTTGTTCTGCAAAAGTGAGAGTTAACTTTTGCTTAAGAATACCTCCGAATCCAATATCTGAGGCATCAGTTTCAATAATTTTAAAGGTTGAATCATTGGAAATATCAAGGCAGGGCAAAGCCTTGATATATTTTTTAACTTGTTGGACGACAGAAGTATTAATGTTAGTCTAAGGGGGAGGATTGTCTTGCAAATGCTGAAAGAGAGGTTTGTAAATCTTCCTTAGGTTTTTATAGAACTTTCTAATATAATTAAGCGAGACTAAAAACCTTTGTAGTTGGGTTTTATTGGTAATTTTATCTGAGAATCTGTCAGCAAATTGAATAGCTCTGTCAATAGGCTGTATAAGTCCGCGATAAATATTTAAACCAAGAAATCGAACTTTAGCTTGAAACAAGCTGCATTTGGAAGGTGAAAGGACAAGTCCATTATCTTTAACTATTTTGAAGAACGATTTCAAGTATTTAGTGTGTTCTTCAATGGAATTGGAAAAATAAGAATATCATCAATATAGACGACAATAAAATGACTGAAAGGGTTCAAAATGTCATTGAGGATATTCTGAAATTCACTTGGAGCATTTTTTTAGGCCAAATGCCTTAACATTCCATTCATAATGGCCAAATGGGGTGGTGAAGGCTGTTTTGTACCTATCATCAGGGTGAATGGCGATTTGCCAGAAGCCAGACTTAAGGTCAAATTTACTGAAGATGGTGGCATTACTTAACCGATTAATGAGGTCCTCCTTATTAGGTAAAGGGTACCTAATCCATTCTAAGACCTTGTTTAATGGCTTGTAATTAATAACTAGATTCAATCCTTTTCTGCTTCGTTATTAACATAAAAGGCGGGACATGACCAAGGGGATTTACTAGGTTTAATTAATCCTTTACTAAGAAGATCGTTAATTTCCTTTTTACATAACTTCATTTGCTCGTGATTCATTTGTATTGGCCTGGCCTTAGTAGGAATCAGTTGCTCTTTAAATTCCATGGCATAAGGGAGCCTAACAACATGCTTCTTTCGATGCCAAAAGGCATTAGGAGAATCAGAACAAAGGTTGTCCTTTAAATAGGTTCTTAATTCTTCAATCTTTTCATGAACCTCTTTATTCTGAAGTTGTTCTTCAAAACATTTGTACTTAATTTCTTCTTTTAGGAAATTCAAATGGGTGGATTTATAATTTAATAAATTTAATGATTTGGAAATAGATTCTTCTTGAATAAATTTTAAATCTCTTTCTTTAAGTTTAATAAGGAATTTAAATGTTATTCTTTTTCCTAAATGTTTACAACTTAAACCTTCATTACTGGTAGTAAAAGGGTATAATAAATATATAAATGGTAACCCTAAGATGATCTTATTAGTAAGATTGCGGATTAAAACAAATGATGTTTTAAAACACATATTATCTTGACAGATATGAACCTTAGGCAGCTTATATTTTATCTCCATTTGACTACCATTAGCTGAGTTTAATTTTTCATTAATTTTCTTATAATATTTGGTTGGGATCAGACCTTCTTGAATACAGTTTAAATCTACACCAGTGTCAACCAAGGCAGGAAGCTGTATGTAAAAGGTTTTATCGACAACCAAGGTAATGGAGATATACCATTTCTGAATGGTTATATCTTTAATTCGTTTAAGAGAAAGACCTTGGACAAAGAGATCAGGTTCTTCTTTTGTTCCTGATGACTCAGGCTCATCGTGATCTTCATCACTAGAGGAGGAATCGTGAACTTGAAGATCGGATTTTTTGTCATCAAACTCTTTTCTTAAATTAGAGACTTCTAATTTCAAGTTAGAAATTTCCTTTTTTAATTTATTAACTTCTTGATTTAATTTTGGAAGGGTAACTTCTTTAATTATTGGAGTTTTGAATCTCTCAAGAGTTTTATTAAGACTAAATACTAGTTTATCTTTAGCTTTAATAATCTTGTCCTTAACTCTATTATCTTTAGTTAGCAAATCTTTTAATTGCTTAGTATATTGAGATTTTAACTCAGGATCAGAAATCTTACTAATTAAATCAATTAACAAAGAACTTTCTTCATCCTCTTTGGTAATTACATTTAATCTTTTATTGCAACATTTTTCATTGCAATTATTAGCACAAATAGTGATTTCGTCATTGTCACTACCTGTTTCATGGTTACTAGTACTGCTATTAGAGGAATATGGGATATCAGAACCTTCATCATTACTGATGTTGTTCTCTATCCTCATTAATTCTAATAGTTGTTCAGTATCTTCACAAGAAATATTGAACTGAGATAATTTTTTCTTTATTTTGCACTCATTTTTATAGTGCCCTTTCTACCCACAATTGTGGTAAACTATTTTACTTTTATTAAATTTTTTAGATGATCTTTTATTGTATTTCTTATTCGTTGGTTTGGGTTTATTATAATACTCATATTGATTTTTGTGACTCCATTTTTGTTTATGACGTCGGTGACTCTTATGGTGATCAATATGGTTATGCAAGTGCTTCCTTCTAGAGGGAGCAACAGGAGGTAAACCATATTGTTCACAGAATGTTCCTAACTCATACTTGGCTTTTTTTCTTATCTTTACTAGCTTTTTTAGCTAATTTAAAATCAATACACATTTTTAATCCAATTTTTTGAATATAACTGATTATGTCACCATAAGTTAGGTTATCATAATCGATATATCCTAAATTTTTGCTTAACTCTTCACGAACTTTATGTGCAAATAATGAAGGTAAACCATTGATGAATTTTTCTTTCCAGAATGGTTTATTGCTATCATTTCGCATCATAACTCAGAAGTAAAAAACATATTTGTACCATCTAAAATCACTTAGAGTGGGACAAGTAAGATTACTTAGTTGATCATGAATTCTCTCAATGATATTATTGGGAGTGCTAATAAAATGTTTAATTATGGTAAATATTAGAGTATTGACTCCATCAGGCGGACCAACACCCACATCTTCATCAAAGATGGGGTTGTCGTCATCGTCTAACTGGACAACATGAATTATAGATAACCTAGTATCTTCTGTGAGATGTTTTTCCCACCAAGATCTAAGAATACCTGTAATCCACTAGCTATTAACTCAACAATGTCTGGCTGAGTCAGATTGTTGAATTTAGTTATATAGATATTAGCTACCATAGATATGTGATTTAACTTATTTAATATTTCTTGTTCACTAAAACCATCAATATTCCATTCATAAATTTTATTGGATGATACAGAGAACTGTTTATCTAGATTTCTCTCTTCGAACTGTAGAGCCAGATGAGTAGGTCTAGAGTACCAGTTTCTGTTTATACTAGTGTTTTTTATTGTTAATTTATTTAACTGGTCATTAAAATCTGAGACTGAAATAGAATTAAAATGGTCTGACTGGCTAATGCATTCATTGTCAGTTTTAACTTGATCAATGATAGTTATAGTACCACTTGACTCAGGTTCAGTTTTTAATTTTTTAAATAGCTTGTCAATCGCTCGAGTTAGCTCACCATCTTTATTAGGTAAACCTAATTTACTTATATTTTTGGGTAATTTTAATAAAGGTTTTTCAATTTTTGAATCAGGTTTTTTAACAATGGTTTCTTTAAATTCTTCTTCAATTCTATCTAGCTGCTTACCTACAGTTGCTAGATATTGGTTACTGAAATTTAATTGTTTAATAATTTTTTTATCATCTTTATTACCATCCGAAATCTTAAAAAGGACTGGCAACAACAAATGTATTTCTAACTGGGAGGAGGACAGTTTCAAGAGGGGGGGTGACTAGAAGAAACTTTAGATTTATCTTCTTTAGTCCATTGTGTTTTAGTTATGACATTACATTTACCTTGATATTGATCATACCAATCTTAAAAAGTAATGTTTATCTTTTCATTGTTAATAAATCGTTTCCATCTATTAACAATTTTATCGCACTCTTTTTCTGTTGAATGATTAGATCTAAATAAATGTCTTTTTTCTCTATTAGACTTGGAATTAAAATCTTTGACAAGATTGTCCCAATCTAATATGAATTCTTTTTTAATAACTCTCAATTGGTTGTTAATAGGAATTTCGAAATCTAACTGAGTAGGAAATTCAGAAGGGATAGGAGAAGAAGATCCTTCATCTTCTACTGGGTCATTTTGTGTGTAACAGGGGTGACTAGCTTGACCTTGATTAAGGATACCTTTTAACTTTATATCCCTAACAGAAGGGTTACTAAGAACTTCAGTATCTCTATGAACAGAATGCGCTGAAGAGCTAGTAAAATCTTCTATGATAACTGGTCTTCTAGTACGTTAAAAACTTATTTTGACCGTTCCATCAGAAAATTGTTTAACATTTTCAATATTAAACAGGTTGTTAACTACAGGTTGTTGAGGAATTTCACTGGGTAAAGTCCATTGACTAGGTAGCTTAATATCTTTCCAGAGGATGGTTCTCGGGATTTGAATATTAGTATCACTAGTTGAACTTTGGATTAAAACTGTTTGATCTTTTGGACTTTTATTAAGAGCATGGACATTTAAATTTGTCTTCATGGTCTTATAATAGATCCTATAAATCAAAGCTATGGGCTGAGAACCCTCAATCATATGAGTAATTTCACCAGCAGTTTTAATGTTTAATGTCAAAGCTTTTAATAAATGTTGATCACTTAGGCTTAACGTGAAATCAGGAAAGCAATTGAAATGGATAGGTCCATTGTGCAGACTTGATTCCATAGCACCAATCATACTGGGATACAAATTCAAAAATCTAGCATCTCTAAGACAGAGGTAGATACTTGAATTGATTCCTTTAATTTTTAATGGTTTAACTGCGACTTGAACAAGTTCGATGTGAATGAAATTATAACCCTTTTTCCTATGTTTTTAAATAACATTAGGAGTTAAAAGACTACAATTTTCGTATTCTTTGTTAATTGCATAAACATTTTCAACTGTTTTTACATTATAATCTGTTTTAAAATTATCTAAAAAGGTTGACTGATAAATTTATTTAGGGGAAACCCTAGGTATGTTCCAATTGTGTAAAGCTTGACTTATATTTTCATAACTATGTTCTTCTTGGTTAACTATGTCAGGGATTGGGAGCAAAGTTGACTGGTTACTAGCTGAGGAGTTAGATCAAAATAATCTATTCATCTTTTACCAGTTTCAAAATTAATTATTACTCATAGTTCTTTAATACATACCCTCTTACCTTAATCAGACGCATACCCATCTTCTAAAACCCAACACTGCTCACTCAAGAGACTTACAAGGGTAAAACACGAACAAGGTGGACTATAGTAAGTTAGGTGACTTCCGAACAAGATGAAAAGAGTAATTTTGAAAAAGGAGACTGACAAACGATTACTAAGATCTTACAGAACTAGAACAAAAACAACTTAGCTCTGATACCATTTGGGGATAGAAGCAAATGAAGGTAAGAAGAACAGAGTGGCGCATATAAATTACAAAATTTAATTACTAAACATAAATAATTTTATTGATAACTGAAAATATTTACAAAACTGATAACTGAAATGACTTACAAATTTTACTCAGAACATTGAGAAGAGTAGAAGAAGGGGTTAAGAGGGGTTAACAGGGGTAGAGGCTAAAGATTCGTCTAAGAAGGAGCTCAGAGTCTTTCAAAGTCTACCTCAATAACTAAGTTCAATTCTCTTTTATAGAATAAGGAAAGAACTATTACAAAGTTACTATTACAAAAGTAAATGATTACATACAAGATTTACTATTGATGAACAGTGAAACAGTGCTGACTTTTTTACTATTTATGGACGCGTCTGGCATTTTTTGATGAAGTGGCCAAAACTTTTGACTTGAAGAATGCTTTCGGTGGAAAAGCAGGAACATACTCAAGTGGTAGAGGACTTCTTTCGGCTAAAGAGCATCTTTGAGCTGACTGGCTGCAGGAGCAGGTGAATGTGACTAAAATGAGATGTCAGGCAAATGGGTCCTGATCATCTTGTAAATCGATGGTGCCATATGGGTCATCATAATCACCATATTGACTAGGAGAAGCATTCTTTGAAGAAGATGAAGAACCTGCAGAGGCTTCTTCATGCAATTCATCAATTCTTTTATTTAATGCTTGAGCAATTAATTTTAATTCTTTACTGGAACAGTTCTTGAAATCAGAGATGTCACAAGAACAAGACAAACCAGTAGGACTGACTCTAGACTCTTTGGGTTTTGACTCTTTTGTTTGACTGGAAGGCTCTTTGGATGAAACTGAAAGAAACTTAAGCGGAATAGTGGGAAATTCTAGCTGAACTTGACCAACAATCCTATTAACATCAAACGTATCCCACCATTTGATGAAGAATTATCGGGAGAGAAGGGGAAATTGATCAACTATGGTACAAGCTACCACAAAATTGAAATCTTGACCATGAGGATCGGTTACTTTAGTTGGGGTTTTAATGTCATATTGCCATTTAAGAATCTAAGGAATCTTATATTTACTAACAAATTAAAGAATGACAGGGAAGCCATCATACTTTGGATTGTGTTTACTGTGGTTGCAAAAATGACTAAGTTGAACTTTCAAAAGTTCAGGAAGGAGGTCATAAGTAGAACCAAACCTTGTCCACCGGTGAGAGAACCAATAAGGGAACTGGCTTTTGAACTTATGATCGAACTGAAAAAATCATGAATGACTATTTGACTCATTTTGGAATAGGAAAACTCTATACCAGGCTTCCATATAATCATAATAACAATAAGAGTTATTTTGATTAGAAAGCTGTAAAAGATCAGAAGGATGTTTTCCCCAATCAGACATTAGAATGAACTGTTTAATATATAATGAATGATAAAGTACTTTGGTTTTATCATTATTAGCATAAATGGGTTTAATAAAGATTGACTCAGTTTCAACAAGGATGTCCTTATAATACACAAGGGATTTATAAGGAACAAGGGGATGGAAATGTCATCCAAAAGGAAAGAACTGGGCGGCCAATTTGACTGGGTTATCTTTAGGTTTCATATGAGGTCCAATATGAAATAGGTGATTGGTCCATCTAAGCATATACTCGAAAGGAGGATGACTGGGATTTGAAACAGAAGCTTTTGACTAAATGGAAAAAGGGTCAACTGGGACTGGGTCACTAGCTAAGGCTGAACTGTACGTCTTGCGAATTGTTCCAAGACTGGTAAATTTGTTAGTGGTTTGATAAACTAGGTTAACTAGATGAGGAACCAAAGTTCCTTTTGGTTGATTACTTGGGCCAGTAGGACGTCCGGACCACGAGAGGAAGATGTTCCTCGAATACTCATAATGACTGAACGGTACCTGTATTAATAAATTCCCGAGTAAAAAAATCAGGAATGGAATTGTTACTACCTTTGATATATTCAATCTTAAAATCAAAAATGCTCAGTAAGGCTTGCCATCTTGCAAAGGAATGTTTAGAGGCTATGTTCTCAACATCTTTTTCTAAAACATATTTTTTTTGATTTGCAGTCAATGCGAACCAAAACTTTTGATTTAGTAAGTCACTTTGAAATTTGTTTATACATAATACTAAAGAAAGTATTTCTTTTTTAATAGTACTGTAATTTAACTGTGTACTATTCCATGCACCGGAATGAAAATAGACAACTTGTTCTGGAAAAGTGAGAGTTAACTTTTGCTTGAGAATACCTCCGAATCTAATATCTGAGGCATTAGTTTTAACAATTTTAAAGGCTGAATCATTGGAAATACCAAGGCAGGGTAATGCCTTGACATATTTTTTAACTTGTTGGACGAAAGAAGTATGAATGTCAGTCCAAGGGGGAGGATTGTCTTGCAAACGCTGAAAGAGAGGTTTGCAAATCTTCCTTAGGTTTTTATAGAACTTGCCAATATAATTGAGCGAGACTAAAAACCTTTGTAGTTGGATTTTATTGGTAATTTTATCTGGGAATCTGTCAGCAAATTGAATAGCTCTGTCAATAGGGTGTATGAGTCCGCGATAAATATTTAAACCAAGAAACCGAACTTTAGCTTGAAACAAGCTGCATTTGGAAGGTGAAAGGACAAGTCCATTATCTTTAACTATTTTGAAGAATGATTTCAAGTGTTTAGTGTGTTCTTCAATGGAATTGGAGAAAATGAGAATATCATCAATATAGACGACAATAAAATGACTAAAAGGGTTCAAAATGTCATTGAGGATATTCTGAATTCACTTGGAGCATTTTTTAGGCCAAATGCCTGAACATTCCATTAATAATGGCCAAATGGGGTGGTGAAGGCTATTTTGTACCTATCATCAGGGTGAATTGTGACTTGCCAGAAGCCAGACTTAAGGTCAAATTTACTGAAGATGGTGGCATTACTTAACCGATTAATGAGGTCATCCTTATTAGGTAAAGGGTACCAAATCCATTCTAAGACCTTGTTTAATGGCTTGTAATTAATAACTAGACGGGGCACACCTCCCTCCTTTTCTGCTTCGTTATTAACATAAAAGGCGGGACAAGGCCAAGGAGATTTACTAGGTTTAATTAATCCTTTACTAAGAAGATCGTTAATTTCCTTTTTACATAACTCCATTTGCTCGAGATTCATTTGTATTGGCCTGGCCTTAGTTGGAATCAGGTGCTCTTTGAATTCCTTAGCATAAGGGAGCCTTACAACATGCTTTTTCCAACGCCAAAAGGAATTAAGAGAATCAGAACAAAGGTTGTCCTTTAAATAGGTTCTTAATTCTTCAATCTTTTCATAAACCTCTTTATTCTGAAGTTGTTCTTCAACACGTTTATACTTAATTTCTTCTTTCAGGAAATTCAAATGGGTGGATTTACAATTTAATAAATTTAATACTTTGGAAATAGATTCTTCTTGAATAAATTTTAAATCTCTTTCTTTAGGTTTAATAAGGAATTTAAATGTTATTCTTTTTCCTAAATGTTTACAACTTAAACCTTCATTACTGGTAGTAAAAGGGTATAATAAATATATAAATGATAACCCTAAGATGATCTTATCAGTAAGATTGTGGATTAAAACAAATGATGTTTTAAAACACATATTATCTTGACAGATATGAACCTTAGGCAGCTTATATTTTATCTCCATTTGACTACCATTAGCTGAGTTTAATTTTTCTATAGTTTTCTTATAATATTTGGTTGGGATCAGACCTTCTTGAATATAGTTTAAATCTGCACCAGTGTCAACCAATGCAGGAAGATGTATTGAAAAGGTTTTTTCGACAACGAAGGTAATGGAGATATACCATTTCTGAATGGTAATATCTTTAATTCGTTTAAGAGAAAGACCTTGGACAAAGAGATCAGGCTCTTCTTTTGTTCCTGATGACTCAGGCTCTTCTTTTGTTCCCGATGACTCAGGCTCATCGTAATCTTCATCCCTAGAGGAGGAATCGTGAACTTGAAGATTAGATTTTTTGTCATCAAACTCTTTTCTTAAATTAGAGACTTCTAATTTCAAGTTAGAAATTTCCCTTTTTAATTTATTAACTTCTTGATTTAATTCTGGAAGGGTAACTTCTATAATTGGAGTTTTGAATCTCTCGAGAGTTTTATTAAGACTAAATACTGGTTTATCTTTAGCTTTAATAATCTTGTCTTTAACTCTATTATCTTTAGTTAGCAAATCTTTTAATTGCTTAGTATATTGAGATTTTAACTTAGGATCAGAAATCTTACTAATTAAATCAATTATCAAAGAGCTTTCTTTATCCTCTTTGGTAATTACATTTAATCTTTTATTGCAACATTTTTTATTGCAATTATTAGCACAAATAGTGACTTCGTCATTGTGATTTAAATGCTTAATTACAGTGATATTACTGGGAGTACCAACAAAATGTTTAATTATGGTAAATATTAGAGTATTGACTCCATCAGGCAGACCAACACCAACATCTTCATCAAAGATGGGGTTGCTTTCATCGTCTAACTGGACAGCATGAATTATAGATAACCTAGTATCTTCTGTGAGATGTTTTTCCCACCAAGATCTAAGACTACCTGTAAATCCACTAGTTTTTAACTAAATAATGTCTGGCTGAGTTAGATTGTTGAATTTAGTTATATAGCTATTAGTTACCATAGACATGTGATTTAACTTATTTAATATTTCTTGTTCACTAAAACCATTAATATTCCATTCAGAAATTTTATTGGATGACATAGAGAACTGTTTATCTAGATTTCTCTCTTCAAATTGTAGATCCGAAAGAGTAGGTCTAGAGTACCAGTTTCTGGTTATACTAGTTTTTTTTGTTGTTAATTTATTTAACTGGTCATTAAAATCTGAGACCAAAATAGAATCAGAATGGTCTGACTGGCTAATGCATTCATTGTCAGTTTAAACTTGATCAATGATAGCTATAGTACCACTTGACTCAGGTTCAGTTTTTAATTTTATAAACAGCTTGTCAATCGCTCGAGTTAGCTCACCATCTTTATTAGGTAAACCTAATTTACTCCTATTTTCGAGTAATTTTAATAAAGGTTGTTCAATTTTTGTATCGGGTTTTTTAACAATGGTTTCTTCAAATTTTTCTTCAATTCTATATAGCTGCTTACCTATAGTTGGTAGATATTGGTAACTGAAATTTAATTGTTCAATAATTTTTTTATCATCTTTATTACCATCCGAAATCTTAAAAGGACTGGCAATAACAGATGTATTTCTAACTGGGAGGAGGACAGTTTCAAGAGGGGGTGACTAGAAGAAACTTTAGATCTATCTTCTTTAGTCCATTGTGTTTTAGTTGTGACATTACATTTACCTTGATATTGATCATACCAATCGTAAAAAGTAATGTTTATCTTTTCTTTGTTAATAAATCATTTCCATTTATTAACAATTTTATCGTGCTCTTTTTCTGTTGAATGATTAGATCTAAATAAATGTCTTTTTTCTCTATTAGACTTGGAATTAAAATCTTTTACAAGATTGTCCCAATCTAATATGAATTCTTTTTTAATAACTCTTAATTGGTTGTTCATAGGAATTTCGAAATCTGACTGAGTAGGAAATTCAGAAGGGGTAGGAGAAGAAGATCCTTCATCTTCTACTGGGTCATTTTGTGTGTAACAGGGGTGACTATCTTGACCTTGATTAAGGATACCTTTTAACTTTGTATCCCTAACAGAAGGGTTACTAAGAACTTCAGTATCTCTTCTAGTATGAACAGAAGGCGCTGAAGAGCTAGTAAAATCTTCTATGATAACTGGTCTTCTAGTACATTCAAAACTCATTTTGACCATTCCATCAGAAAATTGTTTAACATATAAATGAAGTACTCGAAAATAGGAGTAAATTAGGTTTACCTAATAAAGATGGTGAGCTAACCCATTTATGCTAATAATGGTAAAACCAAAGTACTTTATCGTTCATTATATATTAAACAGTTCATTCTAATGTCTGATTAGGGAAAACATCCTTCTGATCTAATGCAACTTTCTAATCAAAATAACTCTTATTGTTATTATGATTATATGGAATGCCATATTTTGCTGATTTGCAATCAATGCGAACCAAAAACTTTTGATTTAGTAAGTCACTTTGGGAACTGGCTTTTGAACTTATGATCGAACTGAAAAAACCATGAATGACTGTTTGACTCATTTTGGAATAGGAAAACTCTATACCAGGCTTCCATATAATCATAATAACAATAAGAGTTATTTTGATTAGAAAGCTGCATAAGATCATAAAGATGTTTTCCCCAATCAGACATTAGAATGAACTGTTTAATATATAATGAAAGATAAAGTACTTTGGTTTTATCATTATTAGAATAAATAGGTTTAAATAAAGATTGACTCGGTTTCAACAAGGATATCCTTATAATACACAAGGGATTTATAAGGAGCAAGGGGCAGGAAATGCCATCCAGAAGGAAAGAACTAGGCTGCCAAATTGACTGGGTTATGAAAATATAAGTCAAGCTTTACACAATTGGAACATACCTAGGGTTTCCCCTAAAGAAATTTATCAGTCAACCTTTTTAGATAATTTTAAAACAGATTATAATGTAAAAAAGTTGAAAAAGTTTATGCAATTAACAAAGAATACGAAAATTGAAGTCTTTTATCTCCTGATGTTATTAAAAACATAGGAAAAAGGGTTATAATTTCATTCACATCGGACTTGTTCAAGTCGCAGTTAAACCATTAAACATTAAAGGAATCAATTCAAGCATCTACCTCTGTCTTAGAGATGCTAGATTTTTGAATTATTATCCCAGTATGATTGGTGCTATGGAATCAAGTCTGCACAATGGACCTATCCATTTCAATTGCTTTCCTGATTTCACGTTAAGCCTAAGTGATCAACATTTATTAAAAGCTTTGACATTAAACATTAAAACTACTGGTGAAATTACTCATATGATTGAGGGTTCTCAGCCCATAGCTTTGATTTATAGGATCTATTATAAGACCATGAAGACAAATTTAAACGTCCATGCTCTTAATAAAAGTCCAAAAGATCAAACAGTTTTAATTCAAAGTTCAACTAGTGATGCTAATAATCAAATCCCGAGAACCATCCTCTGGAAAGATATTAAGCTACCTAGTCAATGGACTTTACCCAATGAAATTCCTCAACAACCTGTAGTTAACAACCAATTAAGAGTTATTAAAAAAGAATTCATATTAGATTGGGACAATCTTGTCAAAGATTTTAATTCCAAGTCTAATAGAGAAAAAAGACATTTATTTAGATCTAATCATTCAACAGAAAAAGAGCGAGATAAAATTGTTAATAGATGGAAACAATTTATTAACAATGAAAAGATAAACATTACTTTTTACGATTGGTATGATCAATATCAAGGTAAATGTAATGTCATAACTAAAACACAATGGACTAAAGAAGATAAATCTAAAGTTTCCTCTTGAAACTGTCCTCCTCCCAGTTAGAAATACATCTGTTGTTGCCAGTCGTTTTAAGATTTCGGATGGTAATAAAGATGATAAAAAAATTATTGAATAATTAATTTTCAGTAACCAATATCTAGCAACTGTAGGTAAGCAGCTAGATAGAATTGAAGAAAAATTTGAAGAAACCATTGTTAAAAAACCTGATTCAAAAATTGAACAACCTTTATTAAAATTACCCAAAAATGGGAGTAAATTAGGTTTACCTAATAAAGATGGTGAGCTAACTCGAGCGATTGACAAGTTGTTTAAAAAATTAAAAATTGAACCTGAGTCAAGTGGTACTATAACTATCATTGATCAAGTTGAAACTTACAATGATTGCATTAGCTAGTCAGACCATTCTGATTCAATTTTGGTCTCAGATTTTAATTACCAGTTAAATAAATTAACAACAAAAAACACTAGTATAACCAGAAACTGGTACTTTAGACCTACTCCTCCGGATCTACAGTTCGAAGAGAGAAATCTAGATAAACAGTTCTCTGTGTCATCACATAAAATTTATGAATGGAATATTGATGGTTTTAGTGAACAAGAAATATTAAATAAGTTAAATCACATGTCTATGGTAGCTAATAGCTATATAACTAAATTCAACAATCTGACTCAGCTAGACATTGTTGAGTTAATAGCTAGTGGATTTACAGGTATTCCTAGATCTTGGTGGGAAAAATATCTCACAAAAGATACTAAGTTATCTATAATTCACGCTATCCAGTTAGACGATGACGGCAACCCCATCTTTGATGAAGATGTTGGTGTTGGTACACCTGAAGGAGTCAATACTCTAATATTTACCATAATTAAAAATTTTGTTGGCACTCCCAGTAATATCACTGAGAGAATTCATGATCAACTAAGTAATCTTACTTGTCCCACTCTAAGTGATTTTAGATGGTACAAAGATGTTTTTACTTCCCGAGTTATGATGCGAAATGATAGCAATAAACCATTTTGGAAAGAAAAATTCATAAATGGTTTACCTTCATTATTTGCGCATAAAGTTCATGAAGAGTTGAGCAAAAATTCAGGATATATCGATTATGATAACCTAACTTATGGTGATATAATCAGTTATATTCAAAAAATTGGATTAAAAATGTGTATTGATTTTAAATTAGCTAAACAAGCTAGTAAAGATAAGAAAAAAGCCAAGTATGAGTTAGGAACATTCTGTGAATAATATGGTTTACCTCCTGTTGCTCCCTCTAGAAGGAAGCACTTGCATAACCATATTGATCACCATAAGAGTCACTGACGTCATAAATAAAAACGGAGTCACAAAAATCAAGATAAGTATTATAATAAACCTAAACTAACGAATAAGAAATACAATAAAAGATCATCTAAAAAATTTGATAAAAGTAAAATAGTTTGCCACAATTGTGGGAAAAAAGGGCACTATAAAAATGAGTGCAAATAAAGAAAAAATTATCTCAGTTAAACATTTCTTGTGAAGATACTGAACAACTATTAGAATTAATGAGGATAGAGAACAACATCAGTAATGATGAAGGTTCCTATATTCCTTATTCCTCTAATAGCAGAACTAGTAACCATGAAACAGGTAGTGTCAATGACGAAGTCACTATTTGTGCTAATAATTGTAATGAAAAATGTTGCAATAAAAGATTAAATGTAATTACCGAAGAGGATGAAGAAAGCTCTTTGTTAATTGATTTAATTAGTAAGATTTCTGATCCTGAGTTAAAATCTCAATATACTAAGCAATTAAAAGATTTGCTAACTAAAGATAATAGAGTTAAGGACAAGATTATTAAAGTTAAAGATAAACCAGTATTTAGTCTTAATAAAACTCTTGAGAGATTCAAAACTCCAATTAAAGAAGTTACCCTTCCATAATTAAATCAAGTTAATAAATTAAAAAGGGAAATTTCTAACTTGAAATTAGAAGTCTCTAATTTAAGAAAATAGTTTGATGACAAAAAATCCGATCTTCAAGTTCATGATTCCTCCTCTAGTGATGAAGATCACGATGAGCCTGAGTCATCAGGAACAAAAGAAGAACCTGATCTCTTTATCTAAGGTCTTTCTCTTAAACGAATTAAAGATATTACCATTCAGAAATGGTATATCTCCATTACCTTGGTTGTCGATAAAACCTTTTCAATACAGCTTCCTGCCTTGATTGACACTGGTGCAGATTTAAATTGTATTCAAGAAGGTCTGATCCCAACTAAATATTATAAGAAAACTAATGAAAAATTAAACTCAGCTAATGGTAGTCAAATGGAGATAAAATATAAGCTACATAAGGTTCATATCTGTCAAGATAATATGTGTTTTAAAACATCATTTGTTTTAATCCGCAATCTTATTGATAAGATCATCTTAGGGTTACCATTTATATATTTATTATACCCTTTTACTACCAGTAATGAAGGTTTAAGTTATAAACATTTAGGAAAAAGAATAACATTTAAATTCCTTATTAAACCTAAAGAAAGAGATTTAAAATTTATTCAAGAAGAATGTATTTTCAAATCATTAAATTTATTAAATTGTAAATCCACCCATTTGAATTTCCTGAAAGAAGAAATTAAGTACAAACGCGTTGAAGAACAACTTCAGAATAAAGAGTTTCATGAAAAGATTGAAGAATTAAGAACCTATTTAAAGGACAACCTTTGTTCTGATTTTCCTAATGCTTTTTGGCATCGAAAGAAGCATGTTGTAAGGCTCCCTTATGCTAAGGAATTCAAAGAGCACCTGATTTCTACTAAGGCTGGGCCAATACAAATGAATCACGAGCAAATAGAGTTATGTAAAAAGAAAATTAATGATCTTCATAGTAAAGGATTAATTAAACCTAGTAAATCCCCTTGGTCATGTCCCGCCTTTTATGTTAATAACGAAGCAGAAAAGGAGAGAGGTGTGCCCCATCTAGTTATTAATTACAAGCCATTAAACAAGGTCTTAGAATGGATTAGGTACCCTTTACCTAATAAGGATGACCTCATTAATCGGTTAAGTAATGCCACCATCTTCAGTAAATTTGACCTTAAGTCTGGCTTCTGGCAAGTCGCCATTCACCCTGATGATAAGTACAAAACAGCCTTCACCACCCCATTTGGCCATTATAAATGGAATGTTCAGGCATTTGACCTAAAAAATGCTCCAAGTGAATTTCAGAATTGTGACGCCCCCAAAATTAGGTATACATCACCCATCTTGGGTCGCCACTTACATGGTACAGAATTTAAATACAACTTACTAACATAAGCATAGGTGTACAATATGACATAAATCGTGAGTTTAAATACAAATATCGCTCTACTAGATATTATACAAACTCAAAAGGAGTCCTCATTACAATTATTATCACACTATTTCACGAATAGTGATGACTACTAATGCTATCTTGAGGACCATCACTCGCTTCCCGAGGCTAAGTCCCAAATATATTCTCATTTCACAAGAGAACGGTGAAAGAAAGGGTGAGCTCAACTAGCCCGAAGAAATATTATGACTAAGATAATGCGAAATAAATTATCAATAGTCTTGACAATGTTAAACCGATAAAATACAATGAGACAACCGGTTTAAGCTGCGGTAAATATACGATCCATTAA
Source organism: Panax quinquefolius (assembly GCA_020205615.1). Taxonomy (NCBI): domain Eukaryota; kingdom Viridiplantae; phylum Streptophyta; class Magnoliopsida; order Apiales; family Araliaceae; genus Panax; species Panax quinquefolius. Next base: position 122,189,847 of record CM035157.1, on the reverse strand, counting down.
AAGAGTCAAGTAGAAAATAAAGCCTACTATCTTTTAGGTTTTAAAGGTTTTTCATCACTTTATTATAGCCGAGACTCGACTTTAATAAATATTCCACATCATCGAATCACCCCACTTTTACTGATTGAGGATATTCTTTAGTATCACGCGACCACAATTATTCATGCACTACGGGCCAAGAATATTTGTGTATTCATTAATGGTCATGATCATGCCAACAACTCGTCCATCAATGCACTACTACCATCGAGGATTTTTACCACATCATTTGTAACATTACGGTCATGATTACACCGAATAGTCTCTCGGTCATAATCATACCAAGTCCATCTATGCTCTACAGAATACCAGATGACTTTAAAAATATATAAACATGAGGATGATGACAATGATATAAGAATTCAATAAAACAAGTTCAAGAATTATTTTATCCGAGAATTATTAACGTCCAAATTATTAACATGATCTTTGTTTTGTAGAGTAAAATTCAAGAATGATCGAAGAATATTTTCATGAAAAGATCTTTGGATGAAACGCAAATATCAAGGATATTCCACTAATTTCATGGAGTATAGAAGTCAAAGTTTTAACCAACCGGGTATAATAAAGAATGGAATAACAAAAAGAAATCACCATACATGCGATAGATCGCATGCATGACGAGTTATTCAAATGTAATAATAAATAACGGAACGGTCGAATTGAAATTCACACCCAAGCGGGATGTTCCAATAGAATGATAAAGATGGAACCGATCCGGTGTAAAACACACAAATAGGATATTCCAACGAGAATAATAAAGAGGCGGAATCGAGTCCGGTGTAAAACACACATACCGCGATGTTCCAATGAGAATAATAAAGATTTTAACCAGTCGTGTAAAACACAGGCATGGATGTTCCAACAAAATAATAAAAAGGCGGAACCAGTCCTGGTGTAAAACACATGACGAGGATGTTCCAATGAGAATAATTGAAGAATGTCACCAAGTATAGGGTAAACCACGCGCATACGAGTTATTCCAATGAGAATAATAAGCAATGGAATAACAATGCTTGTTCTCTTCATGAATAAGAAAGAATAACACCCTTACTTTTGGTAGGAGATTGAATCTCGCAACAGACGATGTAGTAACAAAATACTCTTCTTCTTTCTCTCTTATTCTCTCTATACTTTCTCTCTCTATAAGCTTGAATGAATTAAATGAAAATAATGAAGCCCTAGGCCTCTATTTATAGAAGATTTCTAGCTTAGCACTGCTTAGTGTGAAAAGGCAAGTGGCTTGACGACTAATGATGTGAAAAGAAAAGTGGTTTGGCGCTTTGTAATGTGAAACGACAAGTGGTTCAACGCCTGTAATGTGAAACGACAAGTGGTTCGACGTCTGGTAAAGGTAATTACTATTAACGAAGGTAATTACTATTGACGAAGGTAAATACTATTCACAAGGGTAATTACTATTGACGAAGGTAAATACTATTCACAAGGTAAATACTATTGACGAAGAGACTCTTAGATGATGACATATGAGCCCCCCATAATTTAATCAAACTTACCACAAATCATTTTATTTTTCATCAACACATATTTAATCTTTCAACAATTATTAATCATTTATGACTTGTCGTCTCAATTATTGATTTAATACTATAACATATTATCTGATGATGATCTTGTGACAATAATTGAATCAATAATATAAGAGATATGATCACGTGATTCTTTCGTAGCAATAATTGAGCATAATTTGTGACTTCTCACGTAAGCATCAATAATCAATCTGAGTGTGCTACTATGCAACCATAGCGTATTCTTTGTACTTTTACCACAAGAACCGGGTATTTCAACAGGTTTTAACGGTAACACCTCCGTAGTTATTTTTATAAAATATTTTTTATCGTTTTCTCAATCAAATGATAATTACATTATGGGGTCCACCAATGATTGAGTAGTTATGCGAATATTCCCTAACAAAAGAATATTCCCAGACCAAACGAATATTTTATAACAACTTGCATACTTTGCAAAATTTATAAATATTACCCACAACTATAACATTATATCAAATTTATTCCATAATATTCAAAAATAATATTTATAGAAAAATTCATCTTTATTTATAAAAGTTGGGTCTTACTAACCTCCCTTCTTATGAAATTTCTTTTCGAAATTAGAATGCGATACTGGTATGTCGAAGAGGTAAGGATACCTTGATTTCATTTGATTCTAACTCCCAAGTCATTTCCTCAACATCGTGGTTCCTCCACAAAACTTTGACTTGAGGTATAACCTTGGAGCGTAGAATATGTTCCTTCTTATCAAAATTTGAGCAGGGAACCTCTTCATACGTCAAATCTTCCGCTATTTAAATCCTGTTCTAACTCAATAATATGGTTCGGGTCTTTCACATATTTACGTAACATAGATATGTGAAAAATTTTATGAACACGAGACATATTTGGCGGTAGCGTGCGTCTCATAGGCCACAGCTCCTACTCGATCGAGGATTAAAATGGACCGATGAATCGAGGATTAAGTTTTCCTCTCTTTCCAAATCTTGTAACTCCTTTCCATGGAGCAACTCTTAACAACACATGATCTCCTATATCGAATTCCACGTCCTTTCGATGAAGATCGGATAACTCTTTTATCGATTTTGTGAGGTTTTTATCGTTTGTCGGATCGTTTGAATCTTTTTAAGTAGTCATACGTACCAACTCCGATCCCAACAACGTTGCTTCACCCACCTCATCCCGAAGATCTTTGAGAACGACACTTTCTTCCATACAATGCTTGAATGGAGCCATGCCATACTTGCTTGATAATTGTTGTTGTAGGAAAACTCCACCATGGTAAGAACTTGTCCCAACTCCCCTTGAAATCAAGGACCACGAGTCTTAATAGATCTTCAAGAGTTTGAATAGTCCTCTCCATTGTCCGTCCGTCGAGGATGATATGCCGAGCTAAATCGTAAGTTTGTGCCCATAGCTTTTGCAAAACCTAACCCAAAATCGTGAAGTGAATCTTGGGTCTCCATCGAAATTATGGATACTTAGGCATACCATGTAGTCTTACAATCTCGTTTATGTACATACGAGCAAGGCGTTCAAGTGTATAAGTTTCTCGTATCGGTAAGAAATGAGCGGACTTGGTCAATCTATCAACAATGACCCAAATCGCATCAATGCCTTGAGAAACCTTAGGAAGGCCGATGCTTGAAATCCATGGTAATGTGCTCCCACTTCCATTCTAGAATTTCAAGTGGTTGCAATGGACCTTTTGGTACTTGATGCTCTCGCTTTAACTCGTTGACAAGTTAGACACCTTGAGATAAACAGTATTATATCTCTCTCTTCATATTGCTCCACCAAAATGTATGGCGAATATCATGATACATTTGGTACTCCCGAGATGGATTGCAAATGGTGTGTTATGCGCCTCCATCATGATATTATACTTTAAATCGTGGTCGTTAGGAACACAAAGTCCGGAGTTGACTCAAAGTATTCCTTCTTCATCGATTCTTGCTTCCGTAGACAGCACCTTCTTGCACTTTCTTCCTCATACGCATCGGCTCAAGTCTCAGTAGCTTGGCGACTTTAACTTTATCGATTAAAAGTCGGTTCTACTCAGATACTCGCTATCATCACATCGTCCACAGAGTCTTTAACTCTATCTCCATCCTTTGCAAGTCACACAAAATGGGCCTTTACGTTGACAATATCGCTTTTCGTACTTGCATATGATTTTCTACTCAATCGTCGGCTACCACGTTAAACTTTTCGGGATGGTATTGGATGGTATGATCATAATCTTTCAGCGAGTTCAAGCCAACGTCGTTTATCGCATATATTGAGTTCCTTTTGAGTGAAGAAATATTTGAGGCTTTTATGATCAGTAAAGATCTCCACTTTCTCCCCATACAAGTAATGCCTCCAAATTTTAAGTCTGAAAAGACAACAATTGCCAACTCTAGATCATGAGTAGGATAATTCCTCTCATATTCTTTGAGTTGTCGCGAGGCATAAACTATAACTTTTCTATGTTGCATAAGAACACATCCCAATCCTTTGCCCGCATCATCCGTAGATGACAAATCCTCCGAGCGGATGGTATTGTCGAGCAGTCTTTGAAATAAGTCTCCTCTTGAGTTCTTGAAAACTCTTCTCACATTCTTCGCTCCAACCGAACTTTGTATCTTTCCTAGTCAATTTGAGTCGATGGAGTAGCGATTTGAGAAAATCCTTCCACGAATCTCGATAATAACCATTAAACCGAGAAAGCTACGTACTTGATCCATTGATTTAGGTTGTTCCCGACTTTGAATAGCTTCAATCTTTCTTTGGGTCAACGGATATTCCATGACTTGATACCACGTGCCCAAGGAATGCTACTTCTTCAAGCCGAACTCGCATTTCTTCAACTTGGCATAAAGCTTATATTCACGAAGCTTTTGGAGTGTCGACCTCAAGTGTTGCTCATGATCTTCACGGCTTTTGGAATAAATAAGGATGTCATCAATAAAGGCGACCACAAAGTGATCTAAATATTCCTTGAATACTCGGTTCATCATATCCATGAAGGCGGCGGGAGCATTAGTAAATCCAAAGGACATGACTAGGAATTCATAATGCCGTATTGAGTTACGAAAAGTCGTCTTTGGAATGTCGGTGATTCTAATCTTCAATTGGTGATATCCGGACGAAGATCGATCTTTGAAAAGAATTTGGCTCCTTGCAATTTGGTCAAGCAGTCATCAATACGTGGCAATGGATACCTATTTTTGATGGTGACATGATTCAACTCCGATAATCAATACAAAGTCGCATACTCCCATCTTTCTTCTTCACGAATAGAGCGAGGAGCACCCCAAGGAGAAGTACTAGGGCGAATAAAGCCATGTCTAACAATTCCTGCGGTTGGGTCTTTAACTCTGAAGTTCAATAGGAGCCATTCGATATGGGGCTTTGGAAATAGGTTTTGTCTGGGGTTCAAGTCGATACAAAATTCAATTTCACGCTCTGAGGGTAGGCCAGGAAGTTCTTGAGGGAATCGTCGGAAATTTATTAACAATAGGAATATCGTTTAAAAGCGGCGTATTTTTATTTAAATCGTGACATGAGCTAAGAAAGCTTGACATCCGTTTTCAATAAATGAATAGCTTTATGGCTTGAGATGGCCGTGATTGATTTTAATGGTTTGGTTGTTTGAATTAGCATAATAGGTTGATTAGGAATATGAAAGCTAACAACCTTACGAAAACAATCAATTTTGCATGATAAGTAGTTAACCAATCAATCCCTAGAATCACGTCAAATGCAAGTATTTTTAATGAAATAAGATCGACAGGAGTAATGTGAGGGTACCGATTTGAACCAAACAAGACTTATAAATAGTGGATGTAATGAAGGTTTCTCCCAACGGAGTTTCCACGAGATAAGTCGAAGTCTAATTTCTCCTGAGTCAAATTTAATTGATGGCGCAAGTAGGAGAAATAAAAGAATGGGTAGAACCGGTATCAAATAAAGTATAGACTTCATTAGAGTTTATGATAAGCTTACCCATGATGACCTCATTCGGATTCCTTGCTCTTTTTCGGAGGTCACAACAAACGCTCTCCTTGCACTACTGGGTTTTTGAATTTTACGGGATGGCCTTTGGTGCCTCCATCCTAGCTTGAATTTATCTTGATGGCGACAAAATCGAGCTAAGTGACCTTCTCTTCCACAATTATAACATGCTTTGGACATGGCGCAGCGGTTTGGGCCGATGTGTCCTCTCCTCCGCATTTGAAGCATATGATAGGTGGTCTTTCTCCTTCCTTAACAATGGGTCTTTGGTCTTGGCGTCTTTCCACCATTGTTGAATCTTCGTTTCTTGAAATGTCCATTCATATTGTTTTGTACGATTACCACCGAAATGGTTTACCATATCGGCTTTGTTGATTCCCTCACGCTTGTTGTCACCGCTTCCGATGACTACTCTCATTTGGTATTATAATTTTGCTTACCGCTCTCTTTTAGTTATGTTGACTCATTATCGCATTCCACTAATCGAGCCCTATTTACAACATCTGAATACAAACACGGTTTATGAGAAATAAGATGTTGGCGTATCTCCGACTTCAAACCTCTTAAAAATATTCGCGCCATTCTCTCTTCATTATCCACCAAGGGGCCGTGAACCGTGATAACTCATAAATTTTGCCTCGTGTTGCGACCACGGTCATATTGTTTTGTTCCAACTAGATAAATTCCACCTCCTTCATGTGGCGAATACTTTCGAAAAGTATTTGTCGTTGAAACGACTCTTGGAACTTCTCCCAAGATATCTTCAATCTGACGAGTTGAGTCGTTTTCTGGATTCACACGATGAATCCGCCTCTCACTTTAACATAAAAGCGTGAAGGGAACCTTTGCTCCTCGGAGCATCCCAAGACATCAAATATCTTGTAATCTGCTTTATCCATGCTTCCGCCAAGTGGTTTTGGCTCTCCCTTAAACTCCGGTGGTCCCGCTCCTTGAATTGTTTAGCGGTGACCGCCTTGAGAGTTTTCCGTGTTCCACCCACGTTTTGGGCGAGTCGCTCTACTTTCTTTGCATGCATAAATTACATAAAACCTCTTAACATTTGATCATTCATCATTTGGTCGGTGTTGTTGTTTGCGTGAGGATTATCGCCTTCACGATGCACATTATCCTGATTATTGATATGTGGTGAATCAACGATCGCTGCGCTCCATTGCTATTCTCAACATTCTCGGATGTCATTTTCGAATCTTGCCACAAAACAAAAGGTTAATTGACATGTAACAAATTATCCTATCTTGACCACCCAACCAATAAAATATACGTAAACTTAGGTAGGTCATACTAGCGAAGGTATTCCCGTCTCTCCCTCCTAGTACTATTCTCACATCTTAGCCGAGGATCATATCGCTAAGCTCTCGATACCAAGCGTGGCGCCCCCAAAATTAGGTATACATCACCCATCTTGGGTGCCACTTACTTGATGCAATTTTAAATACAACTTACTAACATAAGCGTAGGTGTATGCAATATGACATAAAGCGTGAGTTTAAATACAAATATAAATACTACTAGATATTATACAAACTCAAAAGGAGTCCTCATTACAATTATTATCACACTATTTTCACGGAATAGTGAGGACTACTAATGCTATCTTCGGGACCATCACTCGTTTCCCAGACTCGTCCCAAATTATATTCTCATTTCACGAAGAGAACGGTGAAAGAAAGGGTGAGCTCAACTAGCCCGATAAGAAATATTATGACTAAGATAATGCGAATAAATTATCAATAGTCTTCAACAATGTTAAAGCGATAAAATACAATAGACAACCGGTTTAAGCTGCGGTGAAATATCTGATCTATTAAAAGAGTCAGTAGAAAATAAAGTCTACTATCTTTTAGGTTTTAAAAGGTTTTTCATCAACATTATAGGCGAGACTCGACTTTAATAAATATTCCACATCATCGAATAACCCCTACACTACGATCCAGGATATTCTTTAGTATCAATGACCACAATTATTCATGCACTCACGGGCGAAGAATATTTGTGTATTCATTAATGGTCATGATCATGCCAACAATCGTCCATCAATGCACTACTCTGACCCTTTGAGGATTTTTACCACATCATTTGTAACATTACGGTTAAATGATTACAAATAGTCTCTCGGTCATAATCATACCAAGTCCATCTATGCTCTACAGAGCCCACGAGATGACTTTAAAAAAATATAAACATGAGGATGATGACAATGATATAAGAATTCAATAAAACAAGTTCAAGAATTATTTTATCCGGGAATTATTAACGTCAAATTATTAACATGATCTTTGTTTTGTAGAGTAAAATTCAAGAATGATCGGAAGAATATTTTCATGAAAAGATCTTTGGATGAAACATAAAATATCGAGGATATTCCACTAATTTCATGGAGTATAGAAGTCAAAGTTTTAACCAATTTGGGTATAATAAAGAATGGAATAACAAAAGAAATCACCATAAATGCGATAGATCCGCTTGCAGACGAGTTATTCAAATGAGAATAATAAATAACGGAACGAATTATCGTGTGAAATTCACAAGCGAGGATGTTCCATAGAATAATAAAGATGGAACCCGGTCCGATTGTAAAACACGAGATAGGATATTCCAGCGAGAATAATAAAGATTTTAATCGAGTCCGTGTAAAACACACGAACCGATGTTCCAGCGAGAATAATAAAGAAGCGGAACCGAATCTGTAAAACACACGCACGGGATGTTCCAACAAAATAATAAAAGATGGAACCGGTCCGGTGTAAAACACACAGACAGGATGTTCCAATAGAATAATTGAAGAATGTCACCAAGTATAGGGTAAACCGCGTTAACGGGTTATTCCAACAGAATAATAAGCAATGGAATAACAACAGTTCTCTTCATGAATAAGAAAGAATAACACCCCTTACTTTTGGTAGGAGATTGAATCTTTATGGCGATGTAGTAACAAAATACTCTTCGCCTTTCTCTCTTATTCTCTCTATACTTTCTCTCTATAGCTTGAATGAATTAAGTGAAATTTAATGAAGCCTAGGCCTCTATTTATAGAAGATTTCTAGCTTAGCACTTTTCTTAGCCGTGTGAAAAGGCAAGTGGCTTGACAACTAATGATGTGAAAAGAAAAGTGGTTTGGCCTTTTTGTAATGTGAAACGACAAGTGGTTCGACGCTTTGTAATGTGAAGCGACAAGTGGTTCGACGTCGGTAAAGGTAATTACTATTAATGAAGGTAATTACTATTGACGAGAAGGTAAATACTATTCACAAGGGTAATTACTATTAATGAAGGTAAATACTATTCACAAAGTAAATACTATTGACGAAGAGACTCTTAGATGATGACATATGAGCCCCCCATAAAATAATCAAACTTACCACAAATCATTTTATTTTCATCAACACATATTTAATCTTTCAACAATTATTAATCATTTATGACTTGTCGTCTCAATTATTGATTTAATACTATAACATATTATACGGATGATCTTGTGACAATAATTGAATCAATAATATAAGAGATATGATCACGTGAATTCTTGTGTGATAATTGAGCATAAATGAGTGAATTCTCACGTAAGCATCGATAATCAATCTGAGTGCTACTATGCGACCACAGCGTATTCTTTATACTTTTACCACCGGGTATTTCAGCAGTTTTAACGGTAACACCTCCGCCGTTATTTTTATAAAATATTTTTGTCGTTTTCTCGATCAAATGATAATTACATTAATGGGGTCCACCAATGATTGAGTAGTTGTACGAATATTCCCTAACAAAAAGAATATTCCCCGACCAAACGAATATTTTATAACAACTTGCATACTTTGCAAAATTTATAAATATTACCCACAACTATAACATTATATCAAATTTATTCCATAATATTCAAAAATAATATTTATAGAAAAATTTATCTTTATTTATAAAAGCTGGGGTCTTACAAGAATATCCTCAATGACATTTTAAACCCTTTCAGTCATTTTATTGTCGTCTATATTGATGATATTCTCATTTTCTCCAATTCCATTAAAGAACACACTAAACACTTGAAATCGTTCTTCAAAACAGTTAAAGATAATGGACTTGTCCTTTCACCTTCCAAATACAACTTGTTTCAAGCTAAAGTTCGGTTTCTTGGTTTAAATATTTATCGCGGACTCATACGACCTATTAATGAAAGCTATTCAATTTCTTTGTGATTCCCGAGATAAAATTACCAATAAAACCAACTACAACAGTTTTAGGCTCGCTCGATTATATTGGCTAGTTCTATAAAAACCTAAGGAAGATTTGCAAACCTCTCTTTCAAAGATTTGCAAGACAATCCTCCCCCTTGACCGACATTCATACTTCTCTCATCCAACAAGTTAAAAAATATGT